>VMDO01011467.1:0-66706 GCA_007922755.1 Pedetes capensis | reverse complement strand
TCAAGAAGGAAGCAAAAAGTTCTTAAAAAGACAAGAAAAAAAAAAGAAAAGACCAAATTACATGTCAAGAGACAGTAGAACTTGCCCTTGAACATCAAGCAGCTAAAGTAAAAGGAAGACATGATGAAATTAAGGAACTAAACAGAAGATTTCAGAAGGCAGCTCCAGAAGAAAAAAACAAATATTATAATGACATGTGCAAGGAGCTGGAGGCAGAAAACCAACAGGGCAGAACATGCTCTGTGTTTCTCAAGCTTAAGGAACAGAAGAAAAAATTCAAGCCTCGAGTAGCAGTAGTGAAAGATTCTACATGGAAAATATTAAATGATGCAGGAAACATCAAAAGAAGATGGGAAGAATACACAGAGTCATTATACAAGAAAGAATTGGTAGATGACCAACCATTCCAAGAGGTAGCATATGAAGAGGAACCAATGGTGTTGAAAGATGAAGTGGAAACTGCCTTAAAAGAACTGGTGAAACACAAGGCTCCAGGAATTGATGGGATACCAATAGAGATGTTTCAACAAACAGATGCAGCACTGGAGTTGTTAATATGTTTATGCCAACAGGTTTGGAAAACACCTACCTGGTCAACTGACTGGAAGAGATCCATATTTATGCCTATTCCCAAAAAAGGGGATCCAACTGAGTGTGAAAACTATCGGACAATATCATTAATATCACACACAAGCAAAATTCTACTAAAGGTCATTCAGAAGTGACTGCAGCAGTACATAGACAGGGAACCACCAGAAAATCAAGTGGGATTCAGAAGAGTGCTGGGAACCAGGGACATCCTTGCTGATGTCAGGTGGATATTAGCTAAAAGCAGAGAATATCAGCAAGATGTTTTATTGACTATGCAAAGGCATTTGATTGTGTAGATCATAACAAATTATGGATAACACTTCAGAAAATGGGAATAGCAGAACACCTAATTGTGCTCATGAGAAATCTGTACATGAACCAGGAGGCAGTTGTTCAAATAGAACAAGGAAACACTGTGTGGTTTAAAGTTGAGAAAGGTGTGCTCAGGGCTATATACTTTCACCCTATCTCTTCAATTTATATGCTGAGCAAATAATCCGAGAAGCTGGACTTTATGAGGAAGAACGCAGAACCAAGATTGGAGGAAGACTCATTAACAACCTGCGTTATGCAGATGACACAACTCTGCTTTCTCAATATGAAGAGGATTTAAAACATTTACTGATGAAGATCAAAGATCATAGCCTTCAATATGGGTTATGACTAAATATCAACAAAACAAAAATCCTTATGACTGGGTCAGCACGTAACTTCACAATAAATGTAGAAAAGATTGAGGTTGTCCAAGATTTTGCTTTGCTTGGCTCTATAATCAACACTCATGGAAGCAGCAGTCAAGAAATCAAAAGATGCATTGCTCTAGGAAAGCTGTGGCAAAAGATCCCTTTAGAGTATTGAAAAGCAAAAAGATGTCACATTGAAGACGAAGGTGCGTCTGACTCATGTTATGGTATTTTCAGTTGCATCATATGGTGAAACCTGGACATTGAACAAGGGAGACAGAAAAAGAATTGATGCTTTTGAATTGTGGTGCTGGAGACGTCTATTGAATATACCATGGACTGCCAAAAGAACCAACAGATCTGTCCTAGAAGAAGAGCAACCAGAGGGCTCCTTGGAAGCAAGAATGGCCAAACTGCGTCTTACATATTTCATACATGTAGTCAGGAGAGATCAATCCCTGGAGAAGGACATCATGTTTGGGAGAGTGGTAGGTCAATGCAAAAGAGAAAAATCCTCCACCAGATGGATTGACACAGTGTCTGCAATAATGGCCATAAACATAAATAAGATCATGTGCTTGGCACAGAATTGGCAAGTGTTTCGATCTACTGTACATAGTGTCACTATGAGTCGGACTCGACTCGACAGCACCTAACAACAACAACAAGAGAATACAATTAGTAAGTGATGTCTTAAAATCCAGTTCCTCTGTGCACATAGGACTAAGCAGTAAATGTTTCCAGGTACACACTGGCAGAAATTGTCATATGTTATTATGCTGAACTAAGTCATCTGGAATATATTTAATCTACAATTCTCAGTAAATAGTTTCATGATTCCCTATGTTCAAACCATTAGACCTATACAATTTTGACCAATGAAATTATTGAGTTAGACACAAATCCTCCCCTAAAGATGCTCAAGTCTAGTAAGGCAATAAGATCCATACTACAATAATACAACCAGGGAAATGTTATGAACCCTAAGAAATAAACAAATAAAATCTATTAAAAGTACAGAGACTAAATTATGTTTTGATGATGAATTAGAAATTAATCTATGGAAGTGATAGCATATGAGCCAAACTTATAGGGGTGGATAATAATACATGTTGGTGAGGATTAGGAGAAATTAGGACTCATATACTAATGGTGGCCATGTAAAATAGTGAAGCTTCTTTGGAATATAGTCAAGTAGTTCCTCAATAGATTAAATGTAGAGTTACATATTGCCTAACATGTAACTAGAAATTGAGGTTCCTATTATTCCAATATATATCAAGGATACTGTTCTAACTTATTTCTATAAAGGTTGTGAAATCTTAATGGATAATGAGGAAAAAATAAGAATTAAAAAAGGCAGGGAGTCTAAAAAAGCCTTTATGGCACCAACAATTGTGACAGTAACCTATAACACAGGTATTCCCTACAACCCCCAGGGACAGGCCACAGTGGAAAGAGCCCACAAAACCTTAAAACAACAATTAGAAAAAGAAAAAGGGAGAAGGAAGGATGAGTACCCACCCAATGTAATACTTAGTAAAGCCTTAACAACTATCAATATACTTAATATTCAAAAACATGAAAATAGGCCCAGAGTGAAAAGGCACTGGGGACAGATGTCAAGGCCACAAGAAATTTTGGTTTGGTGGAAGGACTCTCTCACTGGAAAATGGAGGGTGCCCGACTAGGTGTATATCCAAGAGAATTTCAAAAACACAAAAAGTCATGCACAAATATTTATAGCACAAAGACAAAAACAAGCCAAATGTTCAGCAATATACAAACAGATAAACAAATGTGATATATCCATACAATGGATATTATTTGGCCGTACAAAAAAATTAAGTATTGATGTATACTACAACATGAGTGAACCTTGAAAACATTGTACTAAGTGAAAATAGCTAGTGACAAAAATCCACATATCATATTGTATTCATATGAATGTCTACAGAGGGAAACTTTACAGAGACAGTAGTTGCGTAAAACTGAAGAGGTGGGATGCAATAAGGTATGATAGCTAAGGGGGTTTGAGCTTCTTTCTAAAGTTATGGAATAGAAGAAAGGGGTTTCTAGACACAAGAAACACCATAAGCTCACAAAACGAATTTAGTGACTTTTTTTTTACCTTGCCTTACTATTGCTACTTGTTACAAGGTATAGTTTTAACAACTTAGAGTCCATATAGAACAATACTAGCCTTCCATAAACTGTTATTTTTAAAATTATTTATGTAGAGATATAGTCAAACTTAATATCAAATCATCTCTTAAAATTTTTCCCTCTATGCTTAAATTACACTTACTGTTGGTTTATTTTGACTTGTAGTTTTGTGTTCTGGTATACTAGCTTTCATTGTTATGTAACAAATAACCACAAATTAAGCAATTGAAGGTAATATCTTTATTATCTCATAGTTTTGTAGGCAGGTGTGGCTGATTCTGTGCTGAGTTTCATAAGGGCAAAAATCAAGATATTTGGCAGGCTCTTATCTTTAGGCTTTAGGGCAGCATCTACACATAAACTCAGGTTGTCAACAGAATTCAGTTCCTTGTCATTGTCTGACTGAGGGCCCCTTTCCTTGCTGGCTGCTGTCCAGGATCTACTCTCAGCTCCAAAATACCACTGTTTGATCCTTGCAGGTGAATGCCTCCATTTTTTTAGCATTTGTTTATTTCTAATTTTATTTTTAACTATAAAAGCAAAAAAAATGCACATATTGTGATATTTTGATATATGTGTAACTTATGTAATGTTTAAATCAGACTAAGCATAACTCTCACCTTAAACATTTATCATTTCTTTATGGTTAAAATAGTTGGAATCTTTTCTTCTGTATTTTGAAATATACAGTGCATTACTATTATCTATATTGAACTATTGTGCAATAGCACACCAGAACATCTTTGTCTTATCTAACTACAACTTAAACTCACGGACCAACATTTCCCCATTCCTCTTTTTCTGGCTATTCTCCTTAGTTTCTCATAATAATCATTCTTCTCTCAATTTCTATGTGATCACCTTTTATTGATTATTATACTGAATGAAGTCATTTGGCATATATTTAAGTTGTAATTCTGTGAGATTCTGTGGTACTTATCTTTCTTTACTTGGCTTATTGCGCTGAACATAATGTTCTTCAGTTCCCATTTTATTGTTGCAAATGACAAGATTTCATTCTTTTGATGACTGAATAGTATTCCATGGTGTATATGTACAATTGCTTTATCCATGCATCAACTGATAGACATTTAGCTTGTTTCCATTTCCTGACTAATATGAATAGTGCTTTCATGAACATGGAAGTACAGATGTTATTTCAACAGACTGATTTTATTTACTTTGGATCTATATCCATTAGTGGATTTCTGAATCATATGAGTTTAATTTTAATTTTTTTAGAAACCTCTACATTGTTGTCTATAATGGCTGTACCAATCTATATTCCCAGCAACTAAGTCAAGGATTCTCTCTTCAACACATTTCTTTCAGCACTTATTTTGTTTTGTTATTTTTATAATTGGCATGGTTAGTGGACTGAGATGATATCTCATTGAGGTTTTCATTTGCATTTCCCTGATGATTAATGATGTTAACCATTTTTTTATATACCTGTGAACCATTTTTGTATTTCTGAGAAGTATCTATCTGGGTCTATTGACCATTTTTTACATCTATTTCTTTCCTCTTTTGCTATTGGGTTTTGGCGTTCCTTATATATTCTGGATATTAGCTCTCATCAGCTGTATCATTTGCAAATATTTTCTCTCACTCTGTAGGTTGTCTCTTCACTGAAATGATTATTTCATTTTCTGAGAAGATTTTAGTTTGATGTAATCACAGGTGTCTATTTTTCCATTTATTTCCTATGCTTTGGCAGTTGTGCCTATAAAGTTCTTGCCCATTCCAATGTTCTGAAGCATTTCCCCTATGTTTTCTCCTAGTAGTTTCATAGTTTCAGATGTAACATGTAAGCCTTTAATACATTTAGAGTTGACCTTCGAAACTGGTGTGTGATATGGGTATAGTTTCATTCTGCTGCATATGACTATCCAATTTTTTCAGCATCACTTGTTGAAAAGACAGACCTTTCCTGAAAAAGAAAATATTTTTTTCCAGTGAAGACAGAGTATGCTATTTTCATACAGCTTACTACCCTGGTGTCTGATCTCATCAGATCTCAGAAGCTAAGCAGGGTTGGGCATGGTTATTACTTGATAGGAGACCTCCTGAGAATAATGGGTACTGTAGATTTGGGAGAAGGATTCTTGAAACAATCGGCCTTTGAAAATGTTGTAAATAGCAGAGAAGCACTGACAATAGTGCTGGGCATGGCACAGTGTCAGATACTGCTTCATCTGTTGTACAAAGAGTCAGACCAGACTCTATGGTACCTAATAACAACAAGAAGAACAACAACAATCTCTACACATTCACAATCCAAAGGATTAGGTCAGGAACTATCAGGATTCCATCCTACAATGCAAACTAGTAAATCTGGCTGAGATAAAATCATTTCTATGAACAAGTGAGCTTTAGAAATATTATTTAGGAAATAATAAGTAGCTTTAATATTCCTACAGAACATCTGTACATGTTTAGCTGATTTATATATAATGTGATTTTTCTAAGAAGGAAGTACTCTGGGCCAGTTCATTCCAATTTTATATCTTAGGTGATTAGATCAATTTGGTGCACCATGACCCACATTGATCATAGAAAAATTAATCTGAATAGAAAATATCAGAATCAATCATAAGAGGTTAAAGGTATTTTTATGTCTTTTATTCATTGTATTTGTATGTATTATTGCTTATGATATGCCAGCCAGTATTCTAAGAGTTTTACCAACATCAACACTTTTTATCTTAATGATAATCTTATTGATAAGGAAATAGAGGCACAGAAAATCTTGCAAAATGTGGAAATGTTGAATAAAAGAGCCAGGCTGTGAAACCAGGCTCCATTTGGGTCTCTAGAAATATTCTAAGCTAACACTCTTAAGCACTTTACTAGTGCTAAATTTTTGTCTATTATTTCATTGGTTTTATGTCAAACATATCTGATAAATAACCTTCTAGGTAAAGCTTCCCCAAGCAAAGGTTTCAGTGAAATCCTTTACTGAGCCCATCTATGGAGTTCATCATGAATATTGGGAAACGTTACTTTAGAGATTTTAGAGATGTGTATATTTGAAAAAGGTAATATTGTCTGGATTCATTTTTTTTCTGCTTGTTTGTTTGTTTGTTTGTTTTTGAGACAGGGTCTCACTATGTAGCCCAGGCTGGCCTCAACAAACTCATGATCCTCCGGCATCAGTCTCCCTATTAATAGGTTTACAGACATGCATAAGCCACATTCAGTTCCCTCATGTTCATTTCCTAAACAATTTCAGTAAATTAAAAACCAAGTGTATAACTTTATGCCTTGCAAAATATTTTTAAAATCCACTTAAATACTCCCTATTATCTCAATATTGCATAGAAAGGACTCAGAATAAGATAACCATTAATGATTATTTAGGTTTGTAAAGCAGTCCAGAAATTCACTGAGGTAATGAAAATTTCACTTCCCAGATTCAATTATACACATGGAAGCAAAAGCAGAAGGTATCATATACCATTATATATTACGTAGTATGTAGAAGCAATGAACTAGATTACACTGAGGAACCTGGAAAGGTCTTGAAAACACGCCATTAAGTTAAAAAATAGAAATGGAAAAATCTAAAGCACAATAACATTTAGGTAGAGAGAAAAGGCACACATACATAACCGAGACAATATTCCATTTTTTCCAAATACAAGTTTATTTATAATTTGCTGGGTTCATCTAAGGCTTAAAAAATATTTAAAATAGTGAAGCAACTATCAACAATGATTTACAAACAATATCATGCCATCTGTCCTCATGCTTATTCCATGCAATCTAGCCAAGTAATGGCTCTCTTTAGGAAACTCTCTGACTGACCCTCACTTCCATAGGAACTTTGTCTGTTTCTTCTTATCCTTATCTTCTATGTTTGACCTCCATATTCAATGCCACTGATTATTTAAAGTCCTTACTTAAGTGTAAGATTAGCTATTGCACCATACTGTTTTATAAATTTAATTATTTTTGGCTTTTTAAGAAAGGGTCTTTCTGCGTAGCTCAAGCTGGCCTGGAACTTGCTATGTTGACCAGGCTGGCCTTGAACTTATGTTTGATTCTCCTGCTTCAGCCTCCCCAGTGCTGGAATTACAGACATGTGCCACAACACCTGGATACACCATACTATTTAGCTGGTCCATGTGCTTTTTAGAAAGTCTTCACTGTAAAGCATAGGCCATATTATTATTTTTAGTGTATTATCTGTGATATAAATAATCATTTCTTCTAGAAGTTAAACGTCAAGACTTTGATCAAAATAGTAACTTTCTATGGTAACACGGTTTCTGCAGTGCTATAGGTTGGATTTGAGATCTTCTCCAAACACCCATATGATAAAGCCTTGGTCCCCAACATGGTGATACTGGGAGGTAGTAGAACCTTTAAGAGGTGAGGCCTAATGGGAGACTTTCTGGTCATTGAAGATATACCTTCCAAGAGGTTGTGGAATCCTGGTCTCTTCTCTCTTTTCTTGCTTTGTGTGCCAGCCATAAGCTGAAAAGTTTGCCCAGGCACTGCAGCCATGATGGTCTCCCTAACCAGAGGCCCAACAGTAATGGGACCAACCAAACATGAACTGAAGCCTCCAAAAGAAGCCTTCCTTCTTTAGAAGCTAATTATCTCACATATTTGCTACAGTAATGGAAACCTGACTAACACATGTAGGCATAGATATTCAAATTGCAACTTTTAAAGGATTTTTTATTAACATAAATTCTCATAAAACAGTACAAATCTTCATAAATATGATATATATATATATATATATATATATATATGTGTATATATATATATCCATAGGTGTTTTTGAGAGCTAAAAATAAAACTTATGTATTCATTAATTTTCCCTGTTTATTTTATCAGGAGAAAAAACAGGGATATTCATGAGGATTCATATCAAATGTCTATCTTTGCAAAGAATTTTTCATTAATAATGAATCAAGAATTCTCTGAATGTATTTGTAAAAGTCACTTGTATAAACCATTATATGCAAATAGTTTAGCTAAAATAGCCCAATTATAAAAGAGAATTCTTCAATCTTAAAATCAAAGAAATAACAGTCATGACAACATCTATTATTTCTGTCATTCACTTACTATAATAACAGTCAAAAAATAACACTTCAAATTCTTGCTATGCTGTTTTGATGAGATTATTTTTCTTGACAGAAGTCATATGAAAAATTCTTATTGAACTTATACCAAAGATAAAAACTAAAAAAGGTTGAATATGTCAGCCATAGGGCAACACTGTTCTTTGAGATTGCTCGTTTAGTAGTGAATCCCTACTTTGTGGTACAAAGTATTACTCACTGCAATGGGAAGAGTGCATCACTTCCTAAGCTTCCAATTTAAGCTATTAAATATGTAAGTTTCTTCCTAACATTTTTATTTAACATTACTATGTCTTCTAGATGTTATTAAGAAAACAATAATCTAGAAAATGAAAGGTTGAACCATAAATATATGTGCTTATATTTTCTTTAATGAATGAATGGAAAATATAAATCTTAGAGTACTTGACATTTAAAATAAGATTTAGTCCTCTACTCAGGCAGATGTCCACTAGCTTACCTTGAAGAAGTTGTGTTGCCCACATATAGTACCAGCTTCTAATATGCTACAATTATTCACAAATGTATATCTTTGCCCAGATATAAAGATATTGATGCACAATAAAATAATTTTATGAATAATACCATCAAGATAGGTACAGGTATTGAGTCAAATAAAATTTTATGAACAACATTTCAAAACTGAATATAATTTGGCATACCAGGAAAGAGATGTGTTGAGTCTGTTCTTTTGCAAGGCCTTGGATTAATATCTATTTTGGTTGATAAGCTTCAGAAACAAATCATGTTTTCATCAATACTTTCCTTAATTAACTCTTGTACATTGTGTCTGCCTATTCAGATAGACTCTGCAGTGCTAGCCAGTAAATTGACTGAAGAGAAGGACAATTGATTGGGACTCAAAGAAGCAAGCTTCCTTGAGACAAAAGAATTTATAGACCTGGAAGTCAAAAAGACCTAAATTATTTTAGATATTTTGGCACAGATTCTAATAAAAAGATAGCAATCATTCAGCAAAAATTAGTGGGATTCAACAAATAGTGCCTTTTTTGTGTGCATGTCATTATTTACAGTCAAATTTAAAGACTTATCTACCTCAACTTTCTCTTTTATTCTCTTTCTTGCCATTTGTTCTTTATTCACATTTGCTCTTTATTGCCACAGAATTAAACTTTTCTCCTGAAGTTCAGTAATAATTTAGTCATCAACTCAGATATATTGTTTTCCATGCCCCCCCCCCTGCAGCATGACCAGCTGCTTCTGGAAGTTGTCATTTTGCTTAAAATGGTTTTAACATGCCTCCTTTTGGCTCCTCTCCAACCTTCTACAACTATTTTTTCTCCCCATCTTCTTACCTAGCTTCATTTCCTCAATCAATCTTCCAAAAACAAGTACTTGCACACTTATCCCCTATCTCCCCCTCTTCTATTGTTATTTTTATTCTCACAGCTATCCCTCACTAAAATTCAAGCCTTCAAAGCTTATTACTCTGTGTCCTACAAGCAAATTTGTCTCCACACTACTTCTTCATCCCTATTTCTAACCACCTCTCTATTCAGTCTGTCTGCAGCCATAGCACCCTACCATCTGATTCCATCTGATCTGAGAAGTTAAGCAGGGTCGGCCTGGTCAGTCCTGGTATGGAGACCACCTGGGAATACCAGGTGCCACAGGCCAGGGAGAAGGACCTGGTAACCCACTCCCAAAACAATCTGCAGTTGAAAACTCTGTGAATCGGAGAGAAGCACTGATAATAGTGCTGAACATGCATGGCACAGTGTCAGGGAGTGTTCCGTTCTGTTATACATTGGATCGCTATGAGACTGATCTGACTCCATGGCACCTAATAACAATAACAACATCTGTTCAGTATAATGTGAGATCATAACAGTATTTGAGAGGCTACATTCAAAATGCTGAACTTCTCAGGTTCATAGTTAAAATGACCCCTTCTGTCTTTTGAATTTCCTATTTCAGTTAGTGGCCTGATTATTTTCTTCAAATATGAAATTTTAAACTTAAAAATATCTTTTCTTTTTTCAAAAACCTTGTCCCCCTCCTAAACTCAGTTGGGAGGCCATATTATTTCTCCCACTACAATTTTTCACATCTGTTCCACCTCATATACTCTATTTCACCATTACTATGATCATTTTTTTCCTGCCTTTTATACTGAATAATTAGGTTTTGCCAACACTAGCATAAGTAGCTCACATGTATTCAAATATGTTTTTATCTTTTCTTTTCCTTTCTTTTGCAACACAAGGGGGTTTGAAATGAGGGCTTTGCTTATGCTAGGCAAGTACTCTAGCACTGAGGTGCAACCTCAACCAACTCCTTTTTTATTTTTATTTTGAGACAGGGCTAAGTTGTACAGGCTGCCTCTGGCATCTAATTTGCAATCTTTCTGCCTCAGTTTCTCAAGTTGCTGGAATAACAGATGTGTGTCACAGTGCCCAGCTTTTCAAACACTCTTTATAAGATCTTTTCAAATTTATTCTTGACTGTCCCCATTACCTTTTAGAAAATATAATTTAAATTCATTAATTTTCTTTAAATTTCCAAGGTATTAAAGAAGTGGATATAAAACTTTTAATGGAACTGAGATTGTTTCCTCCACTGGATATATTGAATCATGAAAAAATGAAAGTAGTTTAGGATTAATTATAGTTTTATAGAAGGAGAGTCTTTGTCATGTTCCATTTAATTTGAGAGTCCTACTCTACATTCATTCAGCCAGTCATTTAATCAGCAAATATTTGTTGAGTACCTCCAATGTGCCAAACACTATGTAGCTACTAGGTATATGCTAAAAGACAAAATAGACTACCTGTCTGCATTAATGATGCTTATACTCTAGGAGTAGTGAGAAAGTAGATAGAAAATAAATAAGGGAGGTATTATCAACAAAATTCTGCATTCGATCAAAATCTAATATAGGTAAGAGAGAGATGGGATCCAAAATGACAAATACCACAGGACCTAGAGAGAAACCAATCCCCCAGGAACAGCAGGTATCATATAATCTACACATTGAATGAGAGTAACATTTTTTATTTCAGCAATGGAACACGGTAGAACATGAGCCTATACTTTAGGTGCAAGCTTTTAGCATGTACAGTGCAAAAGACTAGTAGTGCTCAGCTGTTTATTTAAGACTTGGTTCAAGAAAGTTACCATCTTAAAGCAGACACTAAAAAAGTATTCTAATAGAATAATTTTTCCTTTGATCATAATTGTTTGATGATTCCCCCAATTTTGTAATAGGTGCACTGTCAGGATTTTCCAGAGAAACAGAAACAATAGGATATGGAGATGATAGATAGATAGATAGATAGATAGATAGATAGATAGATAGATAGGCAGACAGACAGACAGATAGATAGATAGAGATATATATGATCACTATGAGGCTCCATTATGGAAACTGATGAGTGCCAAGATCTGCAGTTGGGGAGCTAGAGGCCCAGGGAAGTCAAGGGTGCACATCAAGTTTCAAGGCCAGACAAAAATTGAGGTCTTGGTTCAAAGGCAGTCAAGCAGAAGGAAGTTCCCCTTTCTTAGTCTTTTTGTTCCATTCAGATCTTCAACAGATTGGTTGAGGCCCACACACATTACTCCATCTATAAGCACAAATGCAGTCTCATGCAGAAATACCCTCACTGACCCACTGACCTACTTCATTAGCCACCACTGGGAGAAAGTGTGAGTGACTACAAAAACCATTCTCTCTCAGTCTCTCTCTCCTCCTTTCTATCTCCACACCTATCTATGCATCTATGCATCTATGTGCATGTGTGCATCTATATGTGGGTGCTTGTGGGTGTATATTGTTCTGATCAATACTATGAGCCAAAGTTGACCACTACAAGTGTCCAGAATGAAAAAGAGATAAGTAATGCCTCTGATATACACTTTTAAGACTGCTTTCCTTGTCAATTATTTTGCCATCTTGGGTATCATTTTAGTTATTCTCTCACCCATTTCTTTAAGACGAAATTCAACACCTTTGAAACTAACCCACATTATGCTGCCAGATTAGTCTCCCTAAAGCACCCTTCCTCTCACTGTGTTGCTCTCTGCAAAGATCTGTTTCTCCATTGGCTGCAGCATAGACTCTATTCATCCCCATATTCCACTATTTCTTCAAATTCATAATGAAATATAAAGATTCCAACTTAAAACCATCTCTCAAAGAACACTTAACTCATTTCAGGTTTAGAGGCTTTGGTCTATCCAGTAAGAGCTGTAAAAGGTTAACATGTCAAGTTTTATTCGAGTCTTTTCCTGAGCATTTAAGTGGCCCTTGCTGTAGGTCCAAATCGCCTACTTAAGGAAACCTGCATAGTTCAGCAGACTGCCTGCAGACTAACCAGATTCATTCAAGCAAGTAATAAAAGAAATCTTGACTAGATTGAAGGATTCATTCTGAATAATTAAATCAATTCCCTTGTCCCATTCATCATTCATTGTCTTTACATAGCTATGCCAATTTGCTTTGTCTTATTATAAGATTTCTAACCTTGTGTGTTTATAGTAGAAAAGAAGTGGAAAGATAAGGCAAAAAGAAAGTTTCAAGCCAAGCATGCAAAAAGTATGTCTGCCCGATTTTTACTTTTTCCCTTACAGCAACCTAAAATGACTAGGCAAGATATACAAAGCTATAGATTTAAAAAATCACTGGGGGCTAAATCCTATCCTTTTCCCTCCCCCATAGGTTCATTTCCTTGTCATTACCTCTGGTTGTCAAAAAGATAGCACATCTCAGCTTTCTAGAAAAGCCTTGGGGAGAAAACATTTAACAAAATCTACACAAAAATTTGCCTGTTGCTGTACCACTGTGGAGTCCGATCCCATCAGATCTTAGAAGCTAAGCAAGGTTGGACCTGTTTAGTAATTGGAGGGGAAACCACCTGGGAACACCAGGTGCTGTAGACTTGGAAGAAGGACCTGACAACCCACTCCCAAAAAGACAATCAGCCATTGAAAACCCTATGAATAGCTGAGAAGCACTGACAATAGTGTTTCGTCTGTTGTACATGGGGTCACTAGGAGCCAGACACAGACTGAACTGCACTAACAACAATAACAAGGATTGACATTAAGCTGGGGTTTAGCTCAGTTGGTAGAGTGCTTGCTCTGCACTCTCTGAGGTCCTGGGTTCTATCCCCAGCACCACAAAAATGGGAGAAGGACCTGACTGCTTACTCCCAAATCTATCCTGAAACAATCAGCCATTGAAAACCCTTATGAATAGCAGAGAAGCACTGACACAGTGCCTAGTGTGGCTCTGTATTGGGAAATGTTTCATTCTGCTGTACATAGGCTCACTCTGAGTTGGACCCGACTAGAAAGCACCACTGCTCATATGGTTTGAAGTATTTCACAGCCTAGTTTCCCTGCTCAATCCCACCCTAAAGCAGTTCTAAAACATGGCCATATATGAACTGGAGTTCCTTCCACTCTGAAATGGCTTCCATAAGTCTTCCCTCATAATCTGAGCAAGTTTATGACTGCTTTGACTAAGAGATTCAATTGTTGTGTGGCTTCCAAAACTGGGCCAGAAACATCTACAAGCTTCTATCTTCTTTCCTAGAACACTTGCTCTTGGAGCCCTCAGCGACTGTGCAAAATTGTCAAGCTGGAGTGGAGTCATGTACATCCCAGCTTGGCATCCCCAAATCCATTCTTTTGCCATTTCACTCTAGGTACTAGAGCTCTGAGTAAGGGTACCATGTCAAAAGGTGTTCTCCAAACCAAACAATTTCAGCAGGCAACCCTTTAAGTCACCTCTGCTGACTGAATGATTTCATGGGCACTGTTAATCCATTGTATTTTTATAGTCTTAAATGTTGTAGTAGTCTGCCACCCTGGAATAAATAACTGGAACTCATCTCAAAGCATGAGCTGTTTCTTTTGCATTCTGAACTACCTCTCCAGTGATAAAGGATACATAGTCAGTTAGCACTTATAAAGGATCTGATAAACTCCACAGTAAAATAGGAGTAGGTGATAATCCATTACAAGCCTCTGAATTTCCAGCTTCCTCATTATAAAATCAGGAGTGTATGCTATGAAATCTTCTAGGTTCCCTTCACTTTTGGCCTTCTTGACACTCATAGATGTGCCTTAGTTTAGAAGAATTAAGCACCAATGATGGCACTTGTAGGGACATAATTTGATTTCCAAATATTTAGCTTGGAGTCTCTGAAACATGACATTTGATTGTTATCCTCATGACTTTCCTCTAAGATTGTCTCCAGGCTAAGGATGGCATAATTCCTCATTTCTTAAGGAGGAACTAGACATCTATATCTTTAGTTACTCTTAAAAGATGTGATATCTTTGGATGAAAACTCCAGATACTTTCCTTTTACACAGTAATTCAGAGGAGCAGTTTTTTCAGGACTCTCCTGACACCATTCGACAGGAGGGCCATTAGGCTGCAAATATTTCTAGTTACTTACAGAGAAATAAAAATGCCTGGGAAGTTTGTAAGGATCAGATCTGTTCAAGCAATATTTTGTTCCAATGCATTCTTTGGTCTATCAATAGAAATGACCATAAATGGCTGAATTTTTTCTTCTTTAAACAATAAATTTTACGCTCAATTATGTTTTCACTTAATTGAGTATTAGATAGTAGAACTTCTTTCTAGCTTTTTGAATCTCCCCCTCCTGTGATAAACTTCTAGCCTTTAGTAAAAGAACCAAAAAATTTAAGTTATCAGGATTTGAATGGAATGAGCGCAGCAGGTAACCAACTTATGTTAACCCTGAAAGCTTAAATCTATGCTTTTCTCAAAATTTTGCAGCAACTTTCATTCCATGGATTGTATATTTTGGTCTTTTGGAAGTAGAGAATTGAAGTAGAATAACTATGAAATTATTTTTGACTGGGAATACATTGAAACTTATCATTATCCAACCCTCGTGCTTTGACTAAGATGCAAAACACTTTTACTGAAGCATTGAAGTGCTCGTTAAGTAGCCCTGCTTAGTCAAAGGGTGATTGTTGACCTTCTAAGCTTAAGCATGTGTTGCTCTATAATGATAGAGGCTTTTCTGCTATACTCCTCTTGATGGTATGTAATAGACTTACATGTACATTGTCAAGAGGAGAATAGATCTTAATTTGCAATATCGAGCAGCCAAGACACATTAAAAAGCCTTCATTAAAATATTAAAAGTTTGCTAAACCCAGTAGAGCTAAGAGATGTGTTCCTATGGGAGGAAAATTCCAACCTCAAGCTCCAGTCTTATCTCAGTTTCTGACATTTGCTAATAAGAAAGAATTTAGAAACTTAGAAAGTCACTTTCATCCAGAGCCTGCTGAAGTGCTACCAGACAGCCAAGAAATTAGCTCATCCTTTACTTTTTTGCAGAACACAACAGACAGGTACCATAAACAATCATTGGATCCCTGAAAAAAGCAACAGATGTGAGTCTCATTTTGTCATCTTGGGCTAAGTGGTACAAAAAATATGTCCTTACTACAATTTTTACAGAGACATTGATAGCCTCATCAAAGTTTTATTATTACAGCCATGTCAACAAACAGTACAATGCTCATATTTTCAGCCTACATTTGAAAACCTGGAGATACATGGAGTGGATGGTTTTGAGCCTCCAATTTTGATTTTTTAAAATATAAAACATAAAATATTTTTCAGCTATTAATCTTTTTGGTTATTCAAGATGGAGGCTGGGGTTTAACTCAGTTGGTAGAGGGCTGCTCTGCAATCTCTGAGGTCCCGAGTTTGATCCCCAGCACCACAAAAATGGGAGAAGTACATGGCAATCCATTTCCAAGGCAATCCCAAAACAATCAGCCATTAAAAACTCTGTGAGGGTTGCAATGAGTCAGTCACAACTCAACAGCACCTAACAACAACAACAACAACAAGAACTATAATAAATTGGCAAAGATACAAAGAAATGATGTGTCTAATAAAAGTAGACCTTGTATTAAGTGCATAAAGAGCAAATTAATGCACGGTTTTAAAAGAATGAAGGGTTATTCTGTTGGAATTGTGTTGCTTCAACAACTACCTAGAGACTAATTTTTATATTAAGTCATTAAATGAATTTAGTAATTTTTCTATGAAAGATGTATACTTTTGAATGTAATAAAAAAAAATCTATTTTGGCCAGTTCCATAGTTCAGTGGAGAGTATTTGTCTATCATGTCCAAGGCCCTGGGTCTATTCCCCACAATGCAAAACCAAAATTAATTAATTAATTAATTTAAAAATCTATTTAAGATAAATGTTATTTTAATACACATTTCCCCCTCCTAAAAATCAGTGCTATGAGGAGATTACTATTATTTGCTAAGTAATGGTTGTTAAAGAAACAGCTACAATTATTTATATATACCAGTCTTTTGACATGCCTGAAGCCATACCAGTGTGGCATCCAACGCCATCAGTTCTTGGAAGTTAAGCAGCGTCCGGCTTGGTTAGTACTTGGATGGGAGACCTCCTGGGAACACCAGGTGCTGTAGTCTTGGAAGAAGGACCCAGCAACCCACTCCCCCCAAAAATCATCAGCCATTGAAAAACCTGTGGATAGCAGAGAAGCGCTGATAATAGTTTTGCCTGTTATACATAGGGTCACTATGAGTCGGACTCTGACTGCAAGGCACCTAACAAAAACAATAACAAGTTTTTAGATATTGTTGTCTTAATGATTAAAAGTCACCTCACCTCTTGGTATCCAACATAGTGATTGAAAAGTGCCTGGTACAAAATAAGCATTCAAGGGCCATTTATTTGATATATAAATGTATGAAATGCTTTAAACATAGGAATATTTTAATAGTGTCAAGGATAAACATAGGGTGAGACATCAAGAATTGCTTCAGTAACAAGAAGATTCAAAAGACCCCATCTCCCCCCTAGATAGACACTTTCTCCTATCTATTCTTGCATATCCAATCTCTTTCCCTGTTTACCAGGAAAGAGAAGCTGAAAAGTCTTTAAGCTCTGTGGTAGCCATCCTTCATCATTTAACCTAGGCTCTGGTGAGAAAGGAGAAGAGCTCATTTAATATTTTTTCAAATTCTCAGATTTAATCTCAACAGCCATCAGGATATAATAAAAAAAAGATCTGAGCTAGACATAATATCAGGATTCTGGCCCCTACTTTTTCAATTATTAATCTTTGCACATATCATTTAAATTGTTTAAACCTTACTGTCCTCATTTATATCAAGAAAGAAGAGTGAAGAGGGGATCATAATATCCATTCTACCCATTTCAGTGTTCAAAGGAATCAAAGGAAGTATTGACTAAAGACTTTACATTTTTTAATCTATCATTCAGATGATATTTATTGTTATTCTTATCTTCAGAGAGAAACCGGCAGCATAATAATAATTAAATATGTAAGTATTAATAGACCTTGTCCATAACACTGGTGACGCTCACTTGAAGCCACACTTTCTCACTGCCAAAGGACTGTCCTTTTGATATTTTTGAACTTGACTCCATGAAGATTCACAGGAGTGTGGTGAAAGAAGACCTGAATACACTGCAGAGTTAGGAATGTATGATTGAAACTCTAGAACTTCAGACAGGAGGGAAAGGTGAATTGAGGTAAGAATGTAAAAGTACTCCATCAGCTTCCCAATCAAGTTTACAGTGAGTATTTGGACATTCTAGTTATCATATGTTGAACTCTATGTCATTTTTACACTTTGGCTGTGGGTAAGGGAGTTGGGGAATGAGCAGAGGGGGAGACAATGATGAAGGAACAGGGAACTTGTAGTCAGCTATGAGTAGGCTTTTAGTTTTAGTTTGCCTCATTTTTAACTTCTGTTAAAAGACATAAGAAATTACAGGAAAATGAGAATAAAGATAGGAGACTATATCAATTAACAGAGGCCTGGATGTATGAAATATATCCTAGAAATGTAATATTCATTGTTTTTAATGTGTACATGTGTCTTTTCAGGAAAAAAATATATAAATATATGGTTGTGTGCCCAGTAAAACTACCACACATGCCTAATCTTCAATCAAGGGAAAAATTAATTAATACAATAACTTATGGTCCTTCAGTCTGTCCATGTTGCAGCAAAGACAGGATCTCATTTTATTTCATGATTGAATAGTGTTTCATAGTGTAAATGCATCACATTTTCTTTGTCCATTCACTGACTGTTGGTTGGTTGATTCTATACCTTGGTTATTGTAAACAGTGTTGCAACAAATATGGGAATATAGATGTCTTTTCAATATACTGATTTCCTTTCCTTTGGGTGTATAGACAGTACTGGGACCACTGGATAGTATAGTATTTCTGTTTTTAATTCTCTAAAAATCTGCATAATGTTTCCCATAATTACTATATTAATTTACATTACCCTCAACAGTGTGTAAGAGTTCCATTTTCTCCACAGTCTAACCCACAAGTGTTATATTTTGTCTTTTGGATGAGCTATTCTAACTGGAATAGATTGATATCTCATTACCATTTTGATTAACATTTCCTTGGTGTTCAGTAACACTGAATGTTTTTTCATATACCTGTGAGCCATTTATTTGTATGTCTTCCCTCATGTTTTTTGTTAAGTGAAATAAAGTCAAACAAAAAAAGACAACTATCATTTGTATATGGTATCTAAAAAATATTGACCTCATAGAAGTAGAGTGCATAATGGTGGCTGCCAGAAGTTGAGTTAGCTAGGGGGAGAGGACAGAGAATATGTTGGCTAGAGGAGACTTAATTACAGTTAGATAAGAGAAATAAATCTAGGAGATCTATTTTATAACAAGGTAAGTATACAAGGTAAGTATAGTTGATGATATACTGTTTTCCTTTATTCTTTTTTTTTTTTCATTACTGTGGGTTGAACCCAGGGCCTTGCACATGTTTGGCATGTGCTCTACCACTGACCTGCACCCCAGCCCCCTTGTTATCTTTTATTTTGAAATAGATGCTCGCTAAATAGTACAGGCCTGGCCTCAAACTCACAATCCTCCTTAGTCACTGGGATTGCAGTTGTGTGCCACAGCACCTGGCTTAGATATACTGTATTCTTTAGAAATGTAAAGAGCTTGGATATTATGTGCTATAACCTCAAAAATGATAAATGTGATGTGACACATTTGTTAATTAGCTAAATTTAGGCATCCCATAATGTACATCTACATTAGAATGTCATGAAGTACACAATAGAGACACATAGTGTTATCTGCTAAATATATGTGTGTGTGTGCATGTATAGTATATATTTATAAACTACATAGTATTCTGGGAAAAAGAAAGCATTTACCATCCTATATATATGTACATTTCCCACTTTGTACTACCTACCCCATCATCATCTGTTTTATCTGTTCTGTAATACCCACCATTGACACATTCAGTTTAGGCTGTAAATTTTGTGTAAATCTGGGGATATATCTAGCTATGAATAAAACATATGTTTTCTGATTCCCAAGTGATATTTACATTCACAGAAAACAAGGTCAAAGTGGTTGAGAAGAAACCTGGTGTCAATCCTGCAAATCATTTCAAAATGTTTCTAAAAAAAATCCATAAAAAATCACTCTTAAATTAAAATATGATAATGTGACTCCATACTTAGAAGTTTTTATTTTAATAAAACTATCTCATAGTGTATATTGAATCAGTTTGCTGGCCAATGTATTCAAGAGAGTTAGAATGCCCTGGTGGCTCTTATCTCAATGATGACTCTTGGCTATGACTATCACTATTTATGGAAAGAAGAGTGAAGAGCTAACATTACTGAAGACATGTGATCTTTTGTATCCAGTAATAATGCAGTTTCATTTTTTTTCTACCTGCATCAGTTATCTGTTTCCACAATGATGCTGTGAAACAAATAGAAATAATGCTTCAGTGGCTGATAGCAGGAAACATTTAGCTTGCTATCCACAACTTGATGGATTAGCTTGATCTCAGCTGTCCAATTCTGGTTTCAGATGAGCTCACTTGCATATCTGGCTTTACTCACTGCTAGCCTGGGGTTTATGCATGTGCATTGGCTCCATGTTGGCTAGAGCAACTCAGCTCAGCTTCATACATCTCTCACCTGCAAGCTAACTTAGCTGTGTTCTCATGGAGAAATGAAAGCAAAAATAGGACTGTATATTCCTTCCTACCCACCCTGAACTCTAATTTCAGCTGCCTAAATATTACTCAGGTTTCTCAAATCAATATTTTTGTTCACATATTTCATTCTTCTTCTTTCCACCATAACATTACCAATATACTTTTCTCTGTATTTTGTCTATAATTTATAACTGATGTTTTAAGCCTTCTATTGCATTATATCTATTAACTTCCCAAATAAATTACATGACCAAACCTAAAATCCAGGGACAGAGAAATAATTTTCTCCTTTTAATGATGATAACTATAGAGCTTCAATGCAAAGAGATGTACATGTTATGGGGGGATGGAGAATCAGGGCTGCTAATGCAATCAACATACTCTCCTTCTTCTCCACTGAATGCCTTTTCAGCACAGAGGGAAGCATAAAGTGTTTCCAAGTATTTGGATACCCTGTGAAAGGAAGCTAGCTTCTCTGATACAAACTCTTATGTAGATATAGAAAAACTCATTCTTAGATACATAACTTCACAGATCTTTGGAAGTATCTCTGCATGATCTTATATATAAAGTTGGCCCTTCCACATCTATGGATACAAACAATCAACCATGAATTGAAATATTCTCCCAAAGAAGATTCTATAAGGAGCATGTACACCTTTTTTTCTGTCATTTTTCCCCAATCAATACAGTATAACAATAATTTTCATGGCATTTACAGTGTATTAGATAATATAAGTAATCAAGGAGAATGTACAGGATAGTGTGCATAAGCTATCTGCAATACTACACCATTTATATGATGGCCGTGAGCACACATTGATTCTGGTATCTGAGTATTGTAACCAAACTCAATGAATGCAGATGAAAGACTGTCTAATTTCCTATCATCTGCCTTCAGTCCACCTCTTCATTCACCCTGGGCTCTATTTCAGCTACCTAAATGTTTTCCTGGTTTTCCATCTCAATATTTCACTTATTTGTTTCATGATTCTTCTCCACCACACTATTACTGTTATGTTTTTGTCCTGTATTCTTTGTTGTTGTTGTTGTTGCTGCTGCTGTTGCTGTTGTTGTTAGTGTTTTGTTTTCCTTTATATTCCATAACTGTTCCCACCATATGCAAGGTCAACTAAGCCTAAAAAGTAAATAGCTGTCTTCCTGCCTACTCTATCCCTATATTTTCTGATTTTGATAATAACCTATGACTATTACATCGAATATTACTTCTACGTAACTTTTCTTTTCTATTTATGCTGTCATTATTTTAGTTCATGCCTCACCTTTTCTACACAAGATACTGAAATAGTTTATTTCCCTTTCTATTTTATCCTAACCAAGAATAATTTTCCTAGATTAATATTGCATAAAATATCCTAAATTAAATATCTTCAATGACACTCCCTTGTAACTAGGATATAGACTACAAGGCCTTGATAATTTAGCCCCCTTCTTCCTTTCTCCTAAAATTCAGTTACCACCAATTTAGAGTGATTCTAATCTGGAAAATGTTTGCCTTCTTTTGAAAAGCCTAACTGATTCTGCAGCACAGCGCTCTACCAACTGAGCTAAATCCCAGCTCAGTTGGTAGAGTGCTGTGCTGCAGTCTCTGAGGTCCTGAGTTCAATTCCCAGCACCGCAAAAATGAGAGAAGGGCCTGGCAATCCACTCCCAAGGCAATCCCGAAACAGTCAGCCATTGAAAACCCTATGAGGGTCGCTATAAGTCGGTTACCGACTCCACGGCACCTAACAACAACAACAACTGATTTTACTCAGTATCTCATTTGATCTTAATGTTTTACATATACATATAAATACACACACACGCACACACACAGACTTTAGACTGAAGACTGAAACGGAGTTGAATTTGAATCCTGGATATTTCATAGCTATGCAGATTCAGGCAAGTAAACTAAACACTCTTATAGTCCTTTTTATCTGAATAAATGATCTACTTTGTGTAAAAATATAGTAATATTAGATCCTAGGACATAGGAAGGGTCTTGACAAGGGCAGGTAGAATAAACATTTAATTGGGTGCATAGAATTAAATAAATTCTCAGTTAGTGGAGGACATATATCTGTCAATTCTCAAGTGAAGAACTATCACCTATCATCTTGTTTTAAATGGTCTGGAGTCCACTTCTCTATCTTTCCTGCCTCCTGTTAATGCCTTGATCATAACAGCTGTACTGCATCAATGCACCTATTACCTTACATGTGTCTTCACTTCTTTTTGAGTAGTCTCATCTTGTTTAGATGACTTTTTTATTCATCTTGTAAAATACAGATTCTAACATGTAGCATATTGGATGCCTGAATGAGATCAGAAATAGGTGGTAGGAAAAGTTTCCAGGAGAAAAGGAAACATTACATGTGTACTCAGGATGCATGTCATGTATTCTCTTGATATTAAATAAAACAGACTGAAGAAAATAGACTAAGCTTCAATCTTTTTCAACCTCTTAAAAAATATACCAGGCAATATGCCACTCACTCCTTTTCAATCAGTGATTTCTTCCTAGAGCTCTCTCCAGATGTATAAAATGACTTTGGGTAGCCTATCCTACAGAGGAGCTGCCAGAGCCAGCACTCCAGATGGTATTGAATTTGTCAATAATGACAGCATGGGAGTGTTAATGCTGTCCTTCATTTTCTTATACCTGCTGAGCAAGAGGCAGGAGAGAAAGGAGAGAGGGGAGAAAGAGAGAGAGAGAGAGAGAGAGAGAGAGAGTACTTTACCCTGGTATGGCCTGATTCTTTCCAAAACACAATCCATAATTAATGGACCAATCACTAAAACAATGATATTATTGCCTTAACGAACACTGCTTAGTCATTAAAATTTGTATTCTACCTCAATAGGTAACCCCTTTAAGAAGAAATGGTAATGAGAGGAAAAGGAGAATATCACATATGTTGCCTTTCTGGCAAAATTGAGATGTACATATATAGATAGATAGACTCACAAAAAAGACATGCAAGTAGAAAGACCATTGGTGAGGAGGGAGGGGATGAAGGAAAAGGGTCATGAGAGGGTGAGGGGAAAGTTATTGTGAGCAAAGTACAATGAAATGCATGTATGGAAATGTCATAATGAGACCCATTGAGTTGTATATTAAAACTTAGCAATAAAAAAGTTATAAAAAGAGATAAACACTTTTGATCACTCAATGGTAGTTTAACCTGGAGGAATGAATGCAAAAGAAGCCAAAAGGCATAAAATAAATTTTAATTGAGCAACAAGATTAAATGTTTATTGACTTCAACAAATTATGGACTTCCATTTAAATGGTACACAGTCAGATATCACTCAGGGCCTCCGTATAAGAGTGGCCAAACTCTAACAAAGAAGCATAAAGAAGATCTTGTGGCTTCAGGATTTCACCTATTTGAAGAGATTTTCTTTTCCCTCCTGCCTCCTTACTACCACATAGTAATTGAGGTCAAACTACCCCATCTGAGAATGACTAACAATGAGTTATATGCTAGAATTCTGGAGAGCTAACCATGACTGTGAGTTCCACCCATACCCACTGTCTCCTGCTGAATAAAGTGAGAAGAAGCTGGCCTACAGAAGTTGGTGTCTGAGTTTGGGTGTTCTAAACTTACCAGGTCATGTTAAAATTGCCCATGACTATCCAACCCAATTAGAAAATGACTACAGAGTACAGGGATTTAAAAGACTTTCAGAAATAAATAAATAAATAAGAAAGAAATAACCATGGGAAAGTAAGTGGATATTATAAATAAGGAGAAGCAGGAGATAAAAATAGAGGAGCAAAAACCAGGCACAAGTAAACACTGAAAAATAAATGGAGCAGCAGCCTAACTAGAACAGGGAGTAATGGACACTTGTCTTTGATGCTACAACTAAAAGTTCCTGGTGACACACAGAATTCCTGAGGTCTCAAGACTGGGTTCCTGTAGCAGATTCTGGCACTTTCCTTCTTCTCCTATAAAATAGTAATGAGCTCTCATTACAAGTGGACAGCCCAACATGTTTGTTTCTTAAC
Organism: Pedetes capensis; assembly: GCA_007922755.1. Lineage (NCBI taxonomy): Eukaryota > Metazoa > Chordata > Mammalia > Rodentia > Pedetidae > Pedetes > Pedetes capensis. Next base: position 42,099 of record VMDO01011467.1, on the reverse strand, counting down.
AACTGTGAGCACCTTAAGAATTCATGGGGAAAGACAAGGATGCCCCCTCTCTCCTATTCTATTTAACATAGGAATTGAAGTCCTTGCCAGGGCAATCAGACAAGAAAAAGAAATCAAAGGGATACAGATTGGCAATGAACGGGTCAAAGTATACTTATTTGCAGATGATATGATCCTATACCTGAAAGACCCCAAAACCTCAACCAGAAAACTCCAGAACTAATTACCTCCTTCAGCAAAGTCGCGGGCTATGAAATTTACACGCAAAAATCAACAGATTTTCTTTACACCAATTCCAAACAGGAAGAGATGGAAACTTCAGGAAAAATACCATTCACGATAGCCCACTGGAAAATTAAATACCTTGGAATCAATCTAACCAAAGACCTTCAGAGCTCTACAAGGAAAATTTCAAAACATTAAAGAAAGAAATAGCAGAGGACACTGAAAAATGGAAAGACCTTCACTGATCCTGGATAGGAAGAATTAATATAGAAAAAATGGCTATCCTACCAAAAGCAATCTATAGATTTAATGCAATACCCATTAAAATTCCACTGACTGACTTTACAGAAATAGAAAAAATGATCCAAAAATTCGTATGGAACCACAAAAGACCACATATAGCCAAAACACTCTTAAGCTTTAAAACGAATGCAGGTGGAATCACAATTCCTGACTTCAAGCTATACTATAGAGCAGTGGTTGCAAAAACAGCTTGGTACTGGCACAAAAATAGGCCCGAAGACATCTGGAACAGAATAGAAGACCCAGAAATACCTCAACACACCTATAGCCACCTGATTTTTGACAAAGGAGAAAAGCAAGTAAACTGGAAGAAGGACAGCCTCTTCAACAAATGGTGCTGGGAAACACGGTCGTCCACATGCAGAAAAATCAAAGTGGATCCACATCTCTCAATATACACAAGAGTTAACTCAAAATGGATAAAAGATCTCAACATAAACCCAGAAACGTCAAAACTTGTAGAAGGCAAGATAGGCAACACACTCCATCATATAGGCTTAGGAAAGTGTTCCTTAATAGGACTCCAATTGCTCAAGAAATTGCAACAAGAATATATAAATGAGATTACACGAAATTAAAAAGCTTCTGCACAGAAAAAGAAACAATTAACAGAGTCAAGGAAACCTCCATGGAATGGAAAAAAATCTTCACATTTTATACATCAGACAAAGGTCTAATTACTAGAATTTATAAAGAACTCAAGAAAAAAACTCCCCCCAAAACAAATAAGCCAATACACAAATGGGCAAAGGAACTGAACAGACAGTTCTCAAATGAAGAGGTCCATAAGGCCATAAAACACATGAAAAAATGTTCAATATCCCTAGCCATTAGGGAAATGCAAATTAAAACAACTCTGAGATTTCACCTTACACCAGTAAGAATGGCTAAGATCAATAAAACAAATAACAACAAATGCTGGTGAGGTTTCGAGGAAAAGGGAACACTCTTACATTGTTGGTGGAGCTGTATATTGGTTAAACCACTGTGGAAATCAATATAGAGGTATCTTAAAAAACTGAAAATAGATCTACCATTTGACCCAGCTATAACACTATTGGGAATTTACCCAAAGGGAGATGGGTCATCATACCACAGAGACACCTGCATCTCCATGGCCAATGCAGCACTTTTCACAATAGCAAGGATATGGAATCAACCAAAGTGCCCTTTAACAGAAGAATGGATTAAAAAACTATGGTACATATACACAATGGAATACTACTCAGCAATCAAGAAAAATGAAATAAGGTCATTTGCAGCAAAATGGATGGAATTAGAGAAAATTATTTTAAGTGAACGAGAACAAGCTCAGAAAGAGAAATACCACATGTTCTCACTTATATGTGGGACCTGAATCAAAATTATAAGAAGTAAAAATCCTACACATAGGTCAGATCAAAATAAAAGAAAAAAAAAGAATGCATGTGGAAACCATGAAGAAGATGCAGGTGCTTATATTGGTCAGAAACTATAAGTAATTTTTATCTGGAAACTACCTAAAATTAAAATTCAAGAGCTCTTTAACCCTCACAATCACATTAGTCTATTGCAACTCTTCATCTTACTATCAATACACTGTTAACTCTAAATTTTCTTCATCATGTGTCAATATCCCCAAGTAGTACTTAGCTTTCCACAGGAATGTGACTTAATAAGATAATGATATCTCTCTTAGGTATGTTATAATGCACTCTCAGTTCATTAATGTAAATCAGAATAAGTGTATTAAATGATCAACCATATAAATATACCCCAAAAGAAGATGTAAATGAAATAAAATGGTCTTTCTCAGGCATACCTTCCTCAACCCAACCAATTAATGTTTTCTGTCTTGAAAATGTCCCATCATAGAATCCATAATGTTCAAAGAAGTATTTCACTTCTCCCCAAATTATATTTCTATGGATTTGAAAATCCCTTGCCCACTAACTATTTATCACATCACTTCTGCCATATACTATTGGCAAAAGTAGTCACAGAGACTGATCATATTCCACATCTTTGTAGAAGAGACAAAGGTCGCCTTGCAAAAGAGCATAGAGAATGATATGGTAGTGAACTAGATAATACTACCTTCCAGTCTTCAAAAGTTAGAAAATAAACACATATATCTTATATATCATTGGTATTTCTGTAGTATTAACATACTATACTTGACATAGAGTATATATTTTATACAAGGTTTATTTTGTATTCCAGAAAATGAAAGCTTGAAGATATTTCTAGTACTTCCACACAGCATTCAAAAAGTGTTGTTGTTGTTGTTGTTGTTGTTGTTGTTGTTGTTAGGTGCTGTCAAATCAGGTCCAACTCATAGCGACACTATGCACAACAGAACTAAACACTCCCTGATTCTGTGCCAGGCACATAATTTTATTTATGTTTAAGCCCACTGTTGCACACACTGTGTTAATCAATCTAGTTGAGAGTTTTCCTTTTTGTTATTGTTGTTGACCTGCCACTCTCCCAAATATGATATCCTTCTCCAGGGACTGGTCCCGTTAGAAAACATGGGCAAAATATGTAAGACAAATTCTAGCCATCTTTTCTTCCAACAGCACTCTTGTTCTACTTTTTCTAGGACAGATCTGTTGGTTCTTTTGGCAGTTCATGGTATATTCCATATTTGTCTCCAACACCATAATTCAAAAGCATCAATTCTCCTTCTGTCTCCCTTGTTCAATGTCTGGCTTTTACAACCATATGATGTGACTGAAAACACCATGGCATGAGTCAGGTACAACTTCATCCTCAATGTGACATCTTTACTTTTCAATACTTTAGAGGTCTTTTGCAATTGCTTTTCACAATGCAATTTTGAGGTTTTGACTGATGCTTTCATGGGTGTTGTTTATAGAACCAAGTATAGCAAAATCTTAGACAACCTCAATCTCTTCTCCATTTATCATAAAGTTGCATACTGATCCAGGTATAAAGACTTGTTTCACCACAAGTTTAGCTCAGTTGGTAGAGTGCTTCTCTGTGCTCTCTGAGGACCTGGGTTTAATCCCCAGTACTGCAAAAATGGAAGACAGATGTGGCAATCCACTTCCAAAGCAATCAGCCATTGAAAACTGTATGGGGGTTGCTATGAGTCAGACCTGACTATATGGCACCTAACAACAACATTCATAAAGTAGGGGTCATATTACTTCTTTAGAGTTGGATATAGACATGAAGATATTTCTCTGTAAAAGGTGGTTTAAATTTCCACCTGCAAGCCAGGCACCCAGCTCATATCTGTAATACCAGCAACTCAAGATGCTGAGGCAGGAAGATGTTGACTTCACGGTCAAAGCCAGCATGCTCAACTGAACAAGATCTTATCCCAAAATAAAATTAAAGTTAAAAAAATACAGGTGTGTAGGGATATGGCCCAGAGAGGCAGTCCCGCCTCGAGGCCTACCTAGCCCACTTGGAGGACCAAGACTTGTTTCCAGGGCAAAATGGCCCCTGGTAACCTCTACCCTACATCCTGGGCCTTTGGGGCATTGAGCTCACCAAGATGGCTCTGGCATCCAAATACCCCTTGCCACCTGATTGGCTACTTCCCAATTATCCAAAGACACGTGATTGGACAGCTAAAGAACATCCCGATTGGTTACTTTTTCAAAACCTCATTTGCACCTCCCTCCTGATCCAATCACCCCATAGTACGTGGCAGTCTCTGGTTGGTCCCTGAAGGTTATATAAGTCTGAGGCACTGGGCATTTGAGGTTTGGTCCAGGGTCCCCTCCACCAACAGTCTCGAGATAGATAGATGAGAAAGTCAGCAATAAGAACTGTTACTGAAGAGCATCTGGCATCAGCATCCTCATTGACTCAACTCACTGCAGGTCTCCAGTGGTGGGGTCCAGCTCACGGCTGGAGCAGAGCCCCACAACTGGCAATGCCCCCTGACACAGGGGTACTTCTGAGTGGTAAGACACTTGCCTAGCATGCAGAAGGCCCTAACATCCTAGTATTGCAAAGATAAAAACGAAAAACTTCCACCTGCACTAAGGTTTTTGTGTGCTCTGTGTTTTTCTCAGCAGAAGTTGTTGTTAGGTGCCACTGAGTCACCTCTGACTCATAACAACCCTCAGAAGGTTTTCAATGGCTGATTGTTTCAGAATTGCCTCAGGGATGGATTGCCACCTCTTTGTCCCATTTTTGCAGTGCTGGGGATTGAACCTGGGTCCTCAGAGAGTGCAGAGCAGCAATCCACCAACTGAGCTAAACCCGAGGCCAAGGTAATATCCATACTGAGAACAGTACATCATAAAAGCCCTGCTTGGTGAGTATTATTTTCATTACTATTTTATTTACTTATTTATTTACTTATTTATTTATATTGCAGTATAGGAGGCTTGAACCCAAGGCCTTGCATGTGCTACGCAAGTGGTCTACCACTGAATAGCTCTCCCAGGCCCCTTTTTAAAAAAGGTTTTATCTTGAAACAAGTTCTCACTAAGTGGTGCAGGCTGCCTCTGGCCTTGTACTCGCAATCCTCCTGCCTTAAACACCTGAGTTAATGCGATGACAAGAGTGGACCATGGTGCTATGTTCTGTTTTCATTATCTCTTGACTAACTTTGATCTCTGGGACAAGGCATATCCTTTGCCTGGGGTTTATTTGTCTCTCTCCAAAAGATGCATAGAATTTATTTTTTAAAGTTTCCTGTAGCACTTCCAGTGGACAAAGTTTTGTTCAGAGAAACAAACAAACAAAAGCCAGCCTTCAATATTCTAGATAAAGGACCTCCTTTCAATTATTGCCAAGGAGACCTCACGGGAAGCTTCCCTCTGTTCTCGAAATGCATTGGCTCATATTCATCACTATTGACAGTCTCTCACGTGTCACTGTCCAACAAAAATCCTATCTGTTACTGTTAATAAGCTATCTTTTGCTATATTGATTAGTTGCTTATCTGAGCTTTACAGATAGCAACCTCCTTGCTTGTCTCAGAATCCCCACATTTGTCAGAATGGTGTCCCTAACTCTTTGCTCCCTATCTTCATGACTTTAAAGTACACAAAGCTTTGCACTTGGATATTTTCTTTGTACCTCTGTCTTAGCACTCAGTTAAGACACTTTATTATACCTTGTTGCAGTGTTTAGTATTAGGCAGCCAAAACCTGATCCATCCATAATATTTGACATGGGACCTCTACCTAACCTCAAACTGGCAGAAATGTCTGGAGCTATGGTGAAATATCTCTAAAATAACATGCAGAGAAGACATTTCACAAGAACACACTCAAATAGCCCATTTTCTACATGACTTGCCTCCATTTCATGAAAACAATAACATTAGTTAAATGGAACTAGCATAAAACCATTCAGTGTGGTCCAGCAAATCAGCTTTATGATACATAAACAAGACAGAGAGAGAAAGGAGGAATCTGTGTTCATCTGAGCCATAATCTGTACCCAAAGATTCAAATTTTACTGCAACTCCCAAGATAATTACTAGGCTTACCCTATCAGGCATTTTTTTCACTGACATCTCCATCTAGAAAGTACTTTATCCTTGAGACAGTAGCATTCTAAATTTAAGGATGATGTTAGTGTAGATGGAGAAGGCATTTAGGAATAGGTGCTTTACTATTAAATCCAATCTCATGGCTTCACATTTGTGTCCCAGGGAAATTGACTTTAAGAAAAAATTAGAGCTGTTTTCACCAAACGCTCCCTGAAATACTGAGACAATGAAATGGCTATTCCTGCTGCTTTTTTCTGGAACACATGTATTCCAGTACCCCACCAAGGTGGGAAAAACAGGTTCTCTTTCCTTAAGCATAAATCAAAATGGCCACATGGCGACACCCCAGCATCAATAATAACTGTAACTTTGCCAAAGTAGAACATCTTTAGTTCAGTAGAATATGGAAATAACTCAGTTTCAGTAACACTCATCCACAGACAATGACAGTATCAGGATCCATAATGTTCCTTTGAAGGACTGTAGGCTCTGATTGTTTTAGCTGCCTATATTTCCTTGAAAATATGGAGTAAGAAGGAATGTGAAGAAAGGAAACTTTAAGCTATGAGACGTCCCAAAATAATTGTGGGAAACTTTGCACGGAACTGCAGGTACCATAAGAAAAAATTGAGGGAAATATAGACAAATACTATTTGTTGTTTTTGAGCTTAATCTATTTTGCTTTTTTCGTAGAAATAAGCTTTAAAAAAAAGCAAGAGATGAATTCAGATGTAGAATCTGGAAAAGCTCTAGCAGTATATACGGTAGATTGATACACCTGGTTAGGTCTGCCATTCATGTTCTGGAACATGGCCAGAGGGTCACAACAAGTCATCATCCTATGAAATCAGGTAAATGGATGATGCACATAAGACAGCGCCTAGACCATGCAGGTGGAAGCTGAATGTTGGCTTTCTGACTTCTAGTCTTTTGTAATCTCTTCCTGCCCACTTTTTCATCTTGCCTTTATTTGCTTATACATATCAAAGATATCAGATGGAACCATTGACTTGTGTCTTTACACGAAATAGATCTGACATATACATATGGAGTAGACAGAGAAAACATTAAAGAAACACCATGCATAAAATTAGAAGAAAACATTCCAGTAGTGTATTCAGCTCAAGTTGCTATTTCTTATTTAGAATGTTATTATAGCTTCTTTGCTAGAATGTTGATTTCTAGAATTGTTCACTGTTAGCAATTCACCATAAAATTTAAGAAGCGTGTCATATGAGATTCATCAAATATAACAGTTAATCAGATTCTTTTAATTCTCTGCATATATTTTCTCCAAATAACATACTATCCTTAAGAAAATGAGTTCTAAAATATGATCAAAGCAGAAATAACCTGTTACCTATGGAAACACAGGCTCTAGCAAGTACCTTTCTAATTTATTTAAACAGAGACAAATAGGTTAAATTTGTATGTTGTATTTTTTAACTGCTCTTAGCCAGGAAATCTTTTATACAATATTTTTTATCAGAACCCTCTTTTAAAAGCGTATTTCCTCAAGACAAAGAAATCTCATGGTATAATTGGCATGGGTATGTTATGTGAAACTGAATTATGTTGGCTGGTATTCCTCTAATTACCATTTTTTCCATGGGCATCCATTTTTCAACAATAATATTAGAAAATAATTAATACCTTCAGGACAAGAATCCAAACTTTATGCAAATATAGATTAGAGAAGTCCAAATTATTTTTTAATGAGCTATATGTATTATGTCTCCCTATCTAGAGTTCATCTGGACCATGGCATTAAATAAGCTTAGAGTTAATTAAGCGTACTATAACTATTCCTGGCTTGAGCCTTTATTAGTATGAATCAGCTAGCTCAGAGGCACTCAGCAAGCATGGAAATACTTTATCAACACCCCACTCCAAAACACCTTGAAATATTTCAATCCTGTCTATACTCTTGGGATAATTCTAGAAGCACAAACCTATGGGACCTTTTTTGAAATCCATTACTTTTCTATTTATATAAATATGAATTGCAGGAATAGCAGAGGTTTTCTTTGTACATGTTGATTTACATTAATAAGTGCTGTAGTCAAACAATTGCTCTCATGTACAAGCACACAGAGAGGTAGAATATCTCTTGCTGCAGAGATACTGGCTCAGGCAGCAGATTAAATGAACAGATTTACTTTGCATTTTAGTGTGATAGAGCATAAGTCATAATAGAAAATCTTCACATGTAAATGAAATCAGAAGAGCTTTTCCAATTTTCAGAAAGTGATTGACAGAATGACTCAGTTAAAAAAAATCTGCAGACTACTCATTAATAGTTGATCATATTTTGGTACCAGCCAAACTAATGCAAATTTTCCCACTTCCGAGGTTGTGTTAGGAACAAGGGCCAACCCTGATGCAATTAACCCTATTAAAATCTACCCCAAATCTGAAAGAAGCACCAACTACATGAGATAATCCTAGGGAAAGAAAATACCATGAATATCAAGAGAAAAGCAATAAACATGAATTTCATATTAGGGACTCAGCAGGGAAAGAAAAAAGCAGAGTGAAGCTATATTTTCCACGGGACTGGTTAGAATTCTATCACATGCCCTGAGGCCATATTTCCACAGCTATGGCAAAATCCTTTAGAGAAGAATGACTTGACATTTGAAGAGTTTTCCCAGTCTCTCCCATGTGATTCTGTGATGAACCAAAGAACTCAGGATACCCTGGAGAAGGGGTGGGATATCAAAAAAGGCTAGGGATTTGGGATTTGGACAAACTATATTTTATATACAACTTTGTCATAATTTTTTTGTTATTATTTATTCATTGTGTCATAGACTACATGAATTACCCTGGGAAGTCTCAGCTCTTCGCATCGTAAAGAGAATTCGCTGCACAAAGCCATTGAAGGAAAAGCACCCAAATTTTCTGAAACATAATGGACACTGAAAAATTATTTGTTCACCTATTTCTCTCCTTCTTCATACCTTATCTGCATTCTGATTTTCTAAGCTATCAATTATTACTCAAAACATTGGGATGTTTCTTATGATTTTGGCTTTAGCCTTTTACAGTCTACTTCATCCCTAGGTGTCCATCAATGGGATCTCATACCTTATGTTTTGAAATACCTCAGAACTTCCTCTCCCCACCATCTCATTCCATTTCTCTTCTAGGTCTAAGGGGAAGATCAGAACAATAGTGAAATGGAATCAGCAAGATTAAGCTTCTGTACTAAAGGATGGAGCTTCTACTGGGAAAAATAAAGTATTTACAAAGATGGCCCGAGTAAACACATAATTGTGGCAATTTTCACTTTAAATACCCTCCTTTTTCACTCCTTGGGACTGATAGATTCCTTTGTGACTGATAGGATCCTCAGAAGAGGACATTTCTTTATACATACAATCCAAGAGGAAGAGTCCAGGAGAAACTGGAATTAAGGAATAGACTATAAGGCTAGCCCATTACTTAGGTCAAGTAGTTCTCATGGTGCACATGAACTGCAATTTTGATCTCCAGGGACCTGAGCATATAAGTAATTTGGAGTCAAACAAGTAGTTATTATTTTCTACTTGTGAAATGATATCTGTGCACATGGGCCTCAGTTCGAGATGATCAAGGTGACCTGCAATTGCCACAGAAATTTCAGAGGTTTGTTCCTGTTCATATACTATCACTAGACCACCAATAGATACATGAATGCAGGACAGATTTCTTGAGTTACGTTTGTAATATTATAAAATATAATTTTATAACCTCATGAAAAGTATGAAGAGTTAGTGTCTCATAAAAATGGGTATAAATATGTTTGCATATCTCATTAAAATTCCCCCTTTACAGTATACATTCAGACAATTACTTATGAATACTAATTTTTGATGAACTAGTATAGTAGGCTGAATAATTGTTGTTGTTGGTAGGTGCCTTCGAGTTGGGTCCAATTCATAGCAAACCTCACAGGATTTTTAAAGGTGGATAAAGTCCAGATTGGTTCAGGAGTGGATTGCCACATCCTTCTCCTGTTTTTGGATGCTGAAGATCGAACCCTAGTCCTCAGAGAGTGCAAAGCAGTGTTCTACCAACTGACCTAAACCCCAGCAGAGGCTGAATAATAGCCTCTCCAAATTCTTACATTCTAATAGTTGGAACCTGTGAATGTTTTTATAGGACAGAAGGAATGTTGCAGATGTGATAAAATTAAGAATACTGAGGTAAAGAGATTATTTTGCATTATCAGACTGATTCTAAATATAATCACCAGTGTTCTTATTTGAGAGAGGTAGAGAATTTACTTCAGAAGTGGGGGAGGTGATGTAATGATGCTGTCCACTGAGGAGTGCAGAGATGTATCCCTAGAAATAGGAAAAGTTAATAAGAGAACATTCTCCCATAGAGCTTCCCTAGGGAGTACATTCATGCTAATGTATTTGTTTCAGCCTAATGAAACCCACTTTGAAATTTTGGCCTCCATTAATAGAATATATTTCTGTTGTTTTAACCCTTAACTGGTACCTTCAAATGTAGTGATAGATATCAGTTTGTGGGGTCAACCAAGACCTAAAGAACATAAACCTTTTACTATATATTTTTAAGATATGTTGTAGTACAAACTAAGACACTTTTTAAAAGTTACTAATGTAATATTGATTCATATAATAATTATTTTAAAAAATAAGAAACTTTTTAAGATCTTACAATTTGGGGGGGAAGTACTTGGGGATTGAACCCAGGGCCTCATACATACTTTGCAAGTGCTCTCCCACTGAGCTGCACTCTCATCCCATTTTTAAGTTTTTTATTTGGAGTCAGGGTCTCACTAAGTCACACAGGCTTACTCTGGCCTTGAACCTATGATCCTCATACCTCAGCCTCCTGAGTCGCTGGCATTAAAGACATGCACCACTGCTCCCAACTGGCACTTGCAAAATTCTAATCATTTTTAAAAACTACAATAAAATCAAACTAAAACTAATGTAACAAAAATTGTTTTTGTTTTATAATATAGAGATATTAAAAATTATAAAATAAAATCAACAATTTTTTTTTTTTTGCTGTATTGGGGGTTGAACCCAGGGCCTTGCGCTTGCATGCCTTGCAAGTGCTGGACCACTGAGCGGCACCTCCAGCCCAGTTTTTTACTTTTTGAGACAGGGTCTCACTAAGTTACACAGACTACCTCTGGTTTCCAACTTGTGATTCTCCTGCCTCCGCCTCCATAACCACTGGGATTACAGGCGTGCACCGCCGCACCCAGCTAAAATCAGCAATTTTTAATGAGATCAATCGCAAAATATGGGAAAAAAACATAAAAAACAACTACATATAGAAAATAGAAACAATATTTTAGTCTTTGGGTAAGTATTCTCTACAGTTATTACATACAAAATTTGTACTGGAATAAATGCTATAAGTAATTCTTGAGCAGACACTATATATTTGAGTATACTTTTCCTTTATTTTTTTCTGGTCATGTAAATGGCATTGGAAAATAGAAATTCAAATAAAAAATAACCTATGTAATTGATATTGGGGGCATCACATATAACTCTATGGAGCACTCTCCTGCCCTCAGGTACGTGCTCACAGAACAGTATATTCAAAAGTCAATTAAGGGCTTTAAAATAAAACAACAAAAATTTAAACTCTGGAGTCTATTTTGACCCCATGACACTATTTAAGCGTGTCAATAAGTCTGGGATAATTTGATATAGCAACCACAGGAAGCCAATAATGTCCAACATGTTCTAACCAAATCAAAATGTCAAGTATCAAATTATTAGGGGATGTGAAATGAACCTAAGCTTTTCCCAAATTCCCTGACTTTGGTTAGGTGCTACCACATCATAGGATGATCCTCTCTCATAGTACCTCTCACACACTGTGGAGTTTAATTATATAATTGTCATTCTTATCCGTAAAACAGAAAGTTCAGGAGAGCCTTGGTCATCTCTGTATCCCTGAAGGGGAGCACATATCCCTGAATAGCTTACACATAGTAGCATCAATATGTGTTTGTTGAAAAGATGAATAAGAGAATGACACAATGAATAAATAATAAAACTATTTAAGAACAATGCCAAAAAGGAAGAAATAATTTGAGGCAACATAGGGAAAAAGAATATTATGTTACAAACTTATCAAATTGTTGGACAGCTAAGGAAGGGATTATTTCGGGTTCTTCTTGGTCGTTATTTGCTGATATTTAAGAAGCAAAACACAAAAAAGCAGAATGAAATAAAAGTTTTGTATAATTCAGAAACTTTTTCGTCGGCATTAAATAATCATAAAATATAAGCCTTTGCAGAAAAATGTAGGGAAAAACTAATTTAAATCTTTAAAAGCAATCTATTTTATTCATTTTATAAATTAAATTCATTTCATTGTTCTATGAATAATGGAGATATTATTATCAAGCCATTATATTGTTATTACAAACTTATAACTGGTTCCCAATAAAAAAGTTTCATATATAGTAATATTACCATTTTATAGTAACCAAGAATCAACAACCAAATGCAGGAAGGATTTGTGTCTCTAAAATTCAAGTCATTTTTATATCTCAAATAGTTGTGTTTCTTTTCTCTACATAAAAGTGACAAATAATATTCACTAAAGCTTCCTTCACTATAACAACCAGCACTTCTCTTTAAGACACACTGATATACATAGATGTGAAATTCTGTTTTGAGAGCATCTAAATTACTTATGTAGTAGAGTTCTTTGTTCAATAACTTTCTTTCTACAAGAATTCATATAGTTCAGTCATGAGGGATTGGTTTTCTCCCTCCTAGCCATTTTTGTCTCTGTGTAAACCTCATCCTTGTAAAAGCTTTTACTATCACTATATACATCTATGTCACAGCCAATCTAAGAGAAATGTATCCCAAACTAAACACTTCCATCAAACAGAAGTGTACATCCTAGAATTTTCTACGTCATTTAATTTCAAAGCAAATTTTGGATATGAAACTTTATTTTTTTATTTTTTCTGAGCAGTTTTGTGCAGCTGTTCAAACCAGTATGCTAATATGAAAATCAAATATTATTTATTCAGAAGTGGGATTAATTTTATAATAACACACATTTCAAAAATTCCCCATATAGATAAATATTATTTTTCATCATATTTGGATTCTCTTTACAAAGATTTCTTCTGTGTCACTGAACTTTTGTCTCTAGTTTGGGAGCTATATATGAATATGCAAATAAACTGGAGCAGCAGAGTCATTCACTGGAAACCAATACTAATACTGAGTGTTATATTTAGGATAGGTCTGATAATTTGAGATAATCTCCTTACCTCAAGATCCTTAATTTTATTATGTCTGCAACATTCCTTTTGCAATACTAACATTGAGTACTTTACAAAGAACTGATGAGAATAAATATGTAGTAATATATAGTTTAGGGAAAAGCCACAGGAAAAAAATCCTAACTGAAATGTTAACATATATATTTACTACTATCAAAAAGATCAAAACCTAAGTGATATAAATTCTCATTTTCAAATAAGATATAAAAGTATGCCTGCCTCAGTCTAACCAATGTTGAATTTGAAAGTATTTCCAAAACACAATCCAATTTCAAACATTTTCAGCACTCCTCATATAGCAGTTGAAAATGTAAACAAAGACAGTTTTAAAGGTTTCTAATGGGTCTAACTTAGTTGATAGAGTGCTGCTCTGCACCATCTGAGGACCTGGGTTCAGTCTCCAGCACTACAAAAATTGAAGAGGGACATGGCAATCCAATCCCAAAGCAATCCACCATTGAAAGCCCTATGAGTGTTGCTTTGAATTGGACCCATGACACCTAAAAATAACATTTCATATTATTGATGCAAATGCAAAGATTTCATTCTTTCACTTTCTAATTCACAAGTTGCCCCAATTTGCTCAGCATCACAAAAAAGGAAACTTATTTATCCTAGGATGTAATATAAAAATTTTGTAAAATCAAATGAGATGTTTAATATTATAATAAATGTTTTAGAACAAAGATTTATTTATGATTATTCAAGGTAATCCTATTACCATATTTTCCTTATTTAAAAATGCATGTATTTTTTATATTTTAATATCTCTGAATTTGTGTGCCACTTATATTCAGTGATACTGCATAGGACAAAACTTCTTTTTTATTTTCCTTTTCTTATTAGTGATATAAAATATAGTGCCTGCGACAACTAATGTCATCCTATTGCTGTCAGTTGCCACGAAGTCAAGTGGGACTCATAGCTACCCTACATTCAACACAATGAAACACTTCCTGACACTGCTTCTCTATTCATAGGGTTTTCAGTGGCTGATTGTTTCAAGAGTGGGCTTCTGGGTCCTTCTCACTCACGTACAGCACCCAGTATTCCCAAGAGGTCTCCCATCCAAGGACTAACCAGGCCCCACCCTGCTTAGCTTCCAAGATCTGATGAGATCCAATGGCAGGGTGGTATGGTTGTATGTAGTAAATTATTTTGCATGTAAAATAGAGCAAATATATTTCAGTTTATCTTTTATTATGTCATGTAGTAACATAGAAAAAGTGGAATTATCTATTAAGAAATCACAACCTAGCATCATATATTGAGAAATCTAAATAAATGCTGGGCTGGAGTTTAGCTCAGTTGGTAGAGTGCCGTGCTGCACTCTCTGAGGACTGGGTTCCATCCCCAGCACCACAAAAAAAGGGGACTACAAGTGTATCTACTCCCCAAGCAAACTCGAAACAATCAGCCATTGAAAACCCTATGAGGCTCATTATGAGTCAGATGGGACTCAAGGGCACCTAACAACAACAACAATGTTCACTTACAAGGAAAAGTAATCTTAGAAATGAAATAAAGGATTCAGTCGTTTCCTCCTGCCACCTAAACAATTTTAACACTGCTCCACAGGCCTAGAAACCATATTGTAAATTAGTATGTATCTAAGAGAAATACATGACATGTATTTGCAAAATAAATGTGATTATTATAACTTCAAAGAAATGGCTAGGAGTTGACTTATGTCATAAGGTCCAGAAGATCACAAAATGTTGAAACTTAACCACAAATCTATGTGGAACTCTGCTTGTCCCAGAGTGCCGGTGATGCCCAGTCCATCTGTTGATGGCTTTTCTATTCTAATTCTGTTAATATCTGAGAAGTCTCATTCATTCCTAAATTAGTCATTAGTCATTAATACTCTAGAATAAAATAGTCTTAAGGATTGGTTAGCCATTAACAAATGATTCCCTAAGTAACAGCTTACATTTTGATTAAAAGCAAGAAAATGTGTCCAAGATTACAAAGATTCACATCAGAATTTACCTTTAATTAGTTAGGATGAGAATTATCAGTGGATGTTATCAATGAGGTGTGAATGATGAGATAGCTCCAAAATTATTAAACGATCAAATTCTAGGCTAAGTATAGAACTGACATGGTCAAAATATGACCCTGAAGAAGAAAGAAAAATATCACAGAAAGGTAACTTTGATGTGAGTGGTCATCAGCTAGAATAATTGTATTTTGGTCTTGCTACTTGGGTTTAAAAAAGTCATCAAATCCTTTTCTCACCCTAATGTGTCATGGTTATAATGACTTGGATTATATTTCCAACTTTCTACAGGGAGAAAGATGAGAAAAATAATTTAATGTTATATAATACCCATAAAAATAAGAAAATATTCAGAAACAATCCTCTTCTTTCTTTTATGGGTAAGTGAAGAAACACAAGCCAGTTTGGAGCTTGTGAAGAAATTGTTAGAAACAATCACTCATTTTGAACAAGGATTCTATAAACATATTTGAGCTGCTGAATACTTTGCATATGTGTCTCTGCCAGAATTCTGTGGTCTTTAGTCTCAGTCTGGCACCTCCAACATGCACACAGACTGTTTCAGAAGGAAATTTGCAAAATAAAGAAGGATTAAAGTGAGGCCTAAGGATCTGTCAGTGGAAAAGATTTCGGAAAGAGAAAATGTGAGCTCTAAAAGACAGTGTTCACCAACAGAATCCAAACAAAACAACATTTTGGTTCAGAAGATGAAACTAAGGCATATTTGCAATTAGGTTTGGCTTACAGGCTTCCTAATTAACTTGTGACTTGCAGCTCTTTATAGTTTCTAATACACTTCTTAAAGAATAATAACACACAATAGAAAGTTAAATGTATTAAGAGCCCAAATGTCAGAAATGGGACATTAGGCTTCATCTAATAAAACAGTTATGGTTTAAATATAAAAGAGCCCCCATGTTTGAATGCTTGATCCCCGGCTACTGGTGCTCTTTGGGAGTCTGTGGAACCTACAAGAGGAGGGCCCTAGCTGGCCAAAGTAGGTGCATAAGGATGAGTTTTGAAAGTGATACCTATCTGCTAGATGGGCTAGTGTTCAGTTCAGTTGGTAGAGTGCTGTTCTGCACTCTCTGAAGCTCTGCTTTCAATCCCCAGCACTGCAAAAATGGGAAAAAGACATGGCAGTCCACTCCTGAAACAATTAGCCATCAAAAACTCTATGAGGGTTGCTAGGAGTTGGATCTAACTCAGCAGCACCTAACAACAACAAGAAGTTCCTCCCTAGCTTTCTGCTCCTGTTTCACCGTGATGTGAACAGCTATCCTCCACTACAGGCTTCTGCTGCCTGCTCTGCCATGGCCCCTTGCCAACACAGACTCACCCTCTGAAACCATGAGCTGAAATAAACCTTTCTTTCCTTAAGTTGTTTCAGTGAGATATTTTGGTAACAGCAACACAAAAGTAACTGATACACTGACTCATGTTATAGACCAAAAACCTAAAGCCTAGAGAAAGAGAAGAGATTTGCCATAGATTACACCGTCTTTCATCTAAAAGAGAGCATGAAACTCACATCTCCTTGCTCGTTCTCAAAACACTTTCCCCCAGTATCATGATGCTTTCCTCCTAAAGCACAGCTGAAAGCAACCAAATGTGAGTAAGGGCTGTCCATACGTCATATTTGAGTTTTGGCAGCATCTCGTCATTTTTTAACGGCATGGTTATCTGAGTTACTAAAGATTGACAGTACTATTTCAGTGAGGTTTATTGTTCACACAAAACCATTACAAAGTAATAGTAAGAGATAGAACAAATTTGATTTTGAGGTTGACTTTCTGTGCTTAGAGCATGTGATGAGGGAAAATGTTCTGACAGTTCAAGCTTACTCAAGCTTAATGACAGATCTAAATTGGAGCTGGGAGATAAAAGAAATTCTTTAGTGATGCCTCAGTTGTCATTGATTGCTATGAACAATTTTAAAGCTATTCAAGATGAGAATTGCCAGCTTGGTTCTGAAAGGGGAGAAAGTGGTACATAAGATTAGAGGCTGGTACAAATGCTATCTTGGTTTAAAAAGAGAGAGAACGGTTTTGTATCACATACATAGGTGACAATCATGACTACATATAGATATTTATCAGCAGGAAATGACTCAATGAATGTTCAGGGTAGTATAAGCACCAGCTGTGCTACGGAAGATGAAAATGAAAGGCAGCTTCTCTTATAAGGATCAACACAGGCAAGATGGCTGGGGGAAAAAAGAAAGTAGTTGCTAAAGCTGAGAGCTAATAAAAATTTTTTTTAAATTCTGTCTTCATAAATTATAGGATATCATTTTCTTCCTTCCTGAAGATCTTTGAATTAAGAAGATATAGAGTTCATTTTGAGAAATTCAATTTCATCAAATGGAAAGTGAAAGCATCTCCAATTTCACATATACACTGCAGCCTTTATGCCCCATTTCCATTACTTGTATTGACTCCCATAAGTTTCTACCTATTGAGTCCAAATGAATGGTGGTTATCAAAATGTTCTATTTATAACTGATTTTAAAGCTGCTTTCTCCCTAGTATTTTGTTCTTATAAAATATGCTAATTCTTTAAGACTATTAAATAATTGATGTGCTTCCCCCTGTAGGACCCTAAATTAGGATCTTCGAGGAGAGAGGCCCCAGAGAGACACTGAGTCGAGGATCGATGCAATAAACATGAGGCTTTATTTCCGGAGCCGGGGTCAACCCTCCATAGAGTCTCCCTAGCAAGGGAAGGAAGGCGACCCTGAAGGAGAGGGGCTTGGGTTTTTATACAGTTTAAGGGGTGGCAGGAAGACACAAGGAAACTAAGTTTCAGCCGCCGGGGTCCAGATGTCCTATGGCCAGTACATTTTTGTTGTTCCTCTTCAGAGAACCCCCAGCCTAGGTCAGGAAATTGAAACTTGAGCAGACTTAATTATACAGGAACTTTAAACAAGCATTGTAACACTTAAAGTAAACATTTTGAATTGTTAGTGAGCTCCAAGCATTCATAGGGAGGGGGAGGAGGAGGTGGTAGCATTCTTCACCCCTAAATGTGTTAATTACGTCATTTACTTACAGGTAGGAGCCAGAAATAGAAAAATTTAGCAGTCCCTAAGATTATTTTACAGAAAGACTGTTGTCCATAGTTAGGATAGATATCTCCAGGAAAAAACAATGCAGCCCTAAACTCCTCCCGAATTTCATGTCCTCCCTTTGCCATTTGCTAAATATAATGTGCAAATTCACATTCAGTGCCTTTTGTGAAAATGAAACTGTCCACCTATGTGAAGTGTCTTTTCCGATATTCTTTACCTCGTGTATATGACGCACTCTCTGAGAGCTTCAACTCCTGCGTCACTCTAGTGACTGGAAATCTACCTGCCAGACAGAAATACTCTCACCTCTGTATTTCTACAACACACAACTCCAACACATAGCAACATCACATACGATTTGATGATTTGTCCATTCCCTTCACTATAGCAGAGGGACTCCTCTATAACTTAGTATTTGTCCCAGTATATGTATTATCCCAGTAAATAAAAAGGGCTGGGGTTTAGCTCAGTTGGTAGAGCGCTGCTCCACACTCTCTGAGAACCTGGGTTTGATCCCGAGCACCACAAAAACAGGAAAAGGACTTGGCAATCCACTCCTGATGCCATCCGGAAACAATCAGCCCTTGGAAAAAAAAAAATGTATGTAGGTCACTATGAGTCAGTCCCAACTTCAGACCACAGAACAACAACAAGTATATAAAAGTAATACAAAATATTTGCTGAGTAAATGAAAAATGACCTTATAAAGGAATTGTATATGTCTTTGCTTCTGATGAAAATTACAATAAAATATGAAATCCAGCTGCAGGCAACCCTGCCAGTGAATTTTACATATTTCACAAAAATTTATATTTTTGCCCTAACATGTCATATACAAGAGTTTTCATCATGTCTACTTTCCATCCAAGTATTTATTATTAACAAAGGAAATTGCACAATAATTTTATGAGTGTGTTTATATAATGAGACAGAAAACAGGTCTTCATTTCACAGTAATATAGAAGGACTCACCAAAAATTATTCTCTGTTGGCCTAGACTGGAAGTGACAAACACAGAAATGGAAAAAAGGTATTACAGAAATTATAGACTGCTTTTCCTCTCAGAATTATATGTAGGTTATGGAGGAAAGGAAGTGAATAACACAAATGCCTTGGTGTGTACACACACATTCATACCTTGTCCATCACTACCATCCACACCTGTAATATCATAGCTTTCAGGATACTACAAGGTGCAGCCAAGACACCTGACTGCTTGCCAAAGCCCATCCCTCTACACTTTCTTCTTTCGTACTAGGGGCTTGAATCCAAGGCCTCACACATACTTTGCAAGCGCTCTTCAATTGAGCTCGCCCCCTGAATTACCAATTCCTTTATTATTTTTTATCATGAGACAGGGTCTTATTAAATTTCACAGGCTGCCTCTAGGCTCAATCATGCAATCCTCCTGCCTCCACCTCTTTAGCTGATAGGATTACAGGTATGTGCCACTGGGCCCGCCTCCTGCACATTATAGGAAACCAAAGCTCCTCTATGTGTTTATTTTTGTTATTTTAGTGGACTTACTTAGGCAGAAAAAATTCCAGTGTTTTTGGTACAGTGAGCTGGCAAATCCAATGTAAATCTAACAAAAGCAATATTTTAAATTCTAAATTGTTCCACCTCTAGAAGAATTTCATAGTCCACAGTTGTTACAGTTCACTAATAATATATCCAATCCGTACTAACTAGGTATCTTCATTTGTTTGTTTCTTACTAGAAATAATCCTACTGGCAAAATATAGTTGTCTTCAATTCTGAATTGAGGTCTGTAAGTTATTACATTATTTTCTAAGAAAAACACTACATTACTCTCCACTTCCTCAATTTGCCATCACAAGAGAAAAGAAAAAAGGTTTATTTGAAACAACCTCTTGTGCGGGTGTTTGTTGTCTAAAGAAGTTTATGTAATACTGTCTTTTGCCTGAGCAAAAATAAGTTCTGACCCTCTCAAGAAAGTAATAATAACTCTAAAAACGAGAAGTTACACTAACTTAATATATCCTATTTTCATCCAAAAACACATGAAAAGGACCCATGATATTTGAAATTCTAACATAGGACATTTTATTAGAAAAAGTGATAACAATTGTTTTGGTAATGCTGGGTTAGATTACAAAATTTTTGAGAAGCAAAACATTTCAAAATAACATTTGACCATTGCAGTCCACTTTTGTGTAAAGATTGTTTCTTTTTTGTTTGTTTGTTTGTTTTTGTATTTGGGGGTGAACCCTGGGCCTCACACGTATTTTCAAGTGCTCTACCACTGGACTGAACTCCTAGTATTTTATTTTTTATCTTGAGACAGGTCTCACTAAATTGTGCAGGTTATCTCTGGCCTTGAACCTGTATTTCCACCTCCTGAGTCACTGGGATTACACACATGTGCCACCACATCGGGTAAATGGTTCTTTTTTCTATTAATCCTCTGAAATTATTCCTAGAATGATCTGGTGCAATAGTAAAGCACTACCTCAATTAATATGGGCTGGGATTTAGCTCAGTTGGTAGAGCGCTGCACTGCAGTCTCTGAGGTCCAGAGTTCAATTCCCAGCGCCACAAAAACGGGAGAAGGACCTGGCAATCCACTCCCAAGGCAATCCCGAAACAGTCAGCCATTGAAAACCCTATGAGGGTCGCTATGAGTCGGATACCGACTCGACGGCACCTAACAACAACAACAACCTCAATTAATAACAACAGGTTATAAATTGAGTCTTGTAATAATAATTTTGCCCTGTGCTTTTCTGGCAAAATGAGATGGAATCTTCCAGTTCACAAGCCACTTTCCTAGGGCAAGTTACACAGCTATGGAAAAAAAAATGATGCACACAAACTACCATAATTTAGTAAATTAAAAGAGAAATGTTGAGTGTTATTTAGAAGCCCAAAGCAGACAATGCAATGTACCAATTTATGTCCAGGAACAGGCAAACAGTAGCTCTACACATAAGTAATCACTGATAATCATAATAATAACAGTAATAATAAACTTTCATTTTTAGATAGATATAAGGCCATTATTTATAAATTTATAGTTCCAGCTTGTGCCCTTGCCTAGCTTAGTATACAATAAGTACTCAATTATGTGTTGATTGAATGACTTAATGATTGATTTGGTCTGTGTTACTTCCATTAATCTGAATATTCTGGAACTGATTTTATATTTTCACACACTCTAAAAATGATTAACAATCAAGAGAGTCAAAAAGTATGAATTATAACATCTTAATGCATTGAATGGGCTGGGATTTAGCTCAGTGGGTAAAGTGCTGCGCTGCAGTCTCTGAGGGCCCGAGTTCAATTCCCAGCACCGCAAAAATGGGAGCAGGGCCTGGCAATCCACTCCCAAGGTAATCCTGAAGCACTCAGCCATTGAAAACCCTATGAGGATCGCTATGAGTCGGATACCGACTTGATGGCACCTAACAACAACAACTGCATTGAATTGTTCTTTTAACCAATGTTCCTTTACCTTTGAGGATTTAACAATCTTATTTTCAAAGTCTCTATTTCACTAATACCATTGAAAGAGGTGTTTTTTTTAAAAAAAAAAAATCAATAATGCGTAGCTGATTTCTATGAGGCACATTTTCAAATCTTTTTTTCCCATATTAAAGAAAAGGTAGAAAATATTTTACCTTAAGTATTTAAAGGGAGGCCCGGCGTAGTGGGGCAAGCCTATAATCCCAGCAACTCAGGAGGCGGAGGAAGAAGGATAGCAAATTTGAGAGCAGAGGTAGTCTGCATAATTAAGGGAGACTCTGTCTCAAAAAAAACTAAAAACATGGGCTGAGGATGTAGTTCAGTGGTACAGTACTTATAGAGCATGCAAGCATGAGGCCCTGGCTTCAACCCCTAGTACCACAATAATAATAACAATAATAATAATAATAATAAATTAAAATTTAAAGTGATTTATTTGTTTTTATAATAGGGATTGTCCTTGTATTTTACAAAACACTGATTACTGTATATTCTCCATTCTAATCTGTATCCTTTCAACAGTTTTAGAGGGCCACAAAATTAGATGAAGATTAGAATCCTGTGCAGATTGGATTCATGTGAGATACCATTTGACTATGTAGCTGTCTGCCTGCCAGCCATAGATTCCTGGAGTCCCATCCCATCAGACTTCAGAAGCTATGCAGGGTCAGGCCTGGTTAGTACTTGGATGGGAGACCTCCTGGGAACACCAGGTACTGTAGGCTTGAGAGAAGTACCTGGCAACCACACCTAAAACAGTACCAAAACAATCAGCCATTGAAAACCCTATGAATAGCAGAGAAACACTGACAAAGTGCCTCGCATGGCATAGTGTTAGGGAGTGTTTCATTCTGTTGTAGATAGGGTTGTTATGAGTCAGTCTCGACTCCATGGAATCTAACAACAATAAATGTGGCCCTCTAAAACTGGTGGAGGAGTGCAGATCAGAATTGAGAAACTATGGTAATCATGCAAGTAAATAATTATGCAATCTTATGTTTCCCCATAAAATATACCAACATATATCTTCATGTGAAAAAAATAATATGTTTTCAATGACCAGGCCTATAAAATCCTCAAGTTTTTAAATAGTAATCCTATTTTCTTATCTAAAATGAATGGAATAGTTAGGGTTTATAAACAGAGAAAGCTTATACCAAACCGAGAAACTTGGACTTATAATTGTAACCAAACAATAGCCTGATATTGAATTGGATATTTAATCTCAGTAGCATTTAATTTGTAGTTCACATTAATAGCACTCAAGATTCAAGGTTATATGAAGGCAAGGTTGAAGAGCATGTTCTGGGTGAAAGAAAGCACTGTAAATAATTATCAAGATGCAGTGGTGAATGCCATTATACCTACTGTTCATTATGGCAAACTAATATGGAATCTCACCATACTCTGGGCAACATTCTTCAAAGAGAGCATTGAAAGATGTGCTGTTCCAAGACATCCTGAAGGAGATCCTGGAGGCTGCAATTTTTTGTTTGGTTTCTAGTGGCCACCAAACATATATCCCCGGGGAGTAAAAGGTCCTTGATATAAAAGTTGTCAAATATTCCAACTCTATTATTTTGTATATAGTTTTACTTTTGAAAGATGGAGACTCACTTTCATTCCCATTAAACTATTGCTGTTGTTGGGTGCCCTCAAGTAAGATCTGACTCATAGCAACCCTGTGTAGGACAGAATGAAACATTACCCAACATTGCACCATACAAACAATCTTTTTATATTTGAGCCCAGTGCTTCAGCACTATAGGACATGACTAAAACTGATGTACTTCAGAGTCAGGTAACCAAAATGATACAATCATCTATTTTAATCTCAATGCTTAAGCAGTTATGTACTTTCTTACCATCCCTAGTGTTTGTACCTTTTCTCACCCCTTTGCTCAGTCTTGCCAATCTTTTAGCTTCTTCATCTTTTCAACATACTCATTTTAATTTTATTAATGATATTTATTGTTTACATGCTTCTTTGCATGTCTCTATTTAATCTTTCAATGTCTAACATTACCTTTGCATTCACTTTTTTGTGTGTTATTTGGACTTACTCTGTGCCATCTAATTTTTCAGTTCAATGTCCAATTTATACATTTCATTCTTTGTGGTGTAATGACATCATACCAGGTAGTTTTCAAAACTTTCTCTCTCTCTTTATGTAACATTGTAGTTATAGGTTTTGAATACTGACATGTAACAAATTTAACTCCAAATATTGAACAATTCCCATTAAGACTTTTATTAACTTTTTAAAAATGTGCTTTTAATGTTCAAATGTATGGTAGAGTTTGTTTGCTTTAGTTTTGGTTTCTTAGTTGCTATTTAACCATACCGTTTTATACTATAATCAGAGGACATGATCTTAAGCTTTATTTTTTGATGTGTGTTGATATGTATTATCTAACAAAATATAGTGTCAAGATTTAAATGAATAATCAATAGATTCTTTATATTTTATTCTAAAACTGGTAAACATACATGAAAGAGACTGATATGTATATGGTGCTTTTTAATTTTCTTATTTAAATTTATATACTTCACACTTCCATGTCTTTTATCCATCTTTTTTAGCATACTATTCAAATTTACAATATTGTTATTCATAATTTTTTTTAATTTTTTATTATTTATTTATTTATTTATTTATTTATTTTTGCAGTACTGGGAGTTGAACCCAGGGCCTCACGCTTGCATGCTTTGCAAGTGCTGTACCACTGAACTGCACCGCCAGCCCAATTTTTTTACTTTTTGAGACAAGGTCTTACTAAATTATGTAGACTGCCTTAGTCTCGAACTTGAGATCCTCCTATCTCTGCTTCCCGAGGCACTGCAATTACAGGCATGCGCCACCACACCTGACCATTATTCATAATTCTTACAGACAATAGTAATTTATATTTATCATAATGTGTTCATGATAAATTCTTAGTGCTTCTTGTATTTAGCTAAATTCATGTTTCTGGTGAAATGTATTTTTTAAGGTTTATTTCTGCAAGAATCTATAAGTAGCAAACTTGGTACTTATTAGTTTGCAATCATATTTTATTTTTTAAAATAATTATTTAGAAAAAAATCATTTATCTTATCCTCACCCTTAGCTTGCCTAATTTCTATATTACTGATTACTTTTACCTACACATGGAAAATAATTTATTGCAAATTTATTAATTAACCTTTTCAAAGTGTTCTGAATTCTGCACTTGTTACTTACATAATAAAAAGTTTTCCTTAATTAACACTGCTACTCCAAAATTACCAAACAGAAAGAGTTCTGTATGTTCAAATATTTCCTGCCTGTCTCTATTAACTGATAGTCTTACAACTAAGCAGAATTTCTCATGTTTTCTATTCTTATTTATGAGCAATATTGGATTAATTTCAGAATTTGAACTTTAAATATTTACATCAGGTACATTCTATCTGGTACTCTAAATACTTTGGATAGTTTTGATTTATTTTATTAGTTTTTTTGTCGTTTTAAAAAATCAATATGTAATAGTTATGACTATCTGTTCCCAAATTTAAGTGTGGAAGAAAAGTAACTTGAATTTTTGATAACTTAATATTTACTCTCTGTATTTTTTCCACTTGAGAATACCCAGAGTTAATCAATCTATTTGGAGTTTTCCTGTTAATTCATGGTTTCCAACCATTCCAGAATCTCAATACTTAGTAGTTTGAGTCAGTGTCCTGTTTTGCTGAGAGTAATGGGAGTCTTGGGAGAAGGGAGAAGATATAATTCTAAATAATTGTCATCTACTCAGGAAATACACATCCTCTCATGAGTAAGCAGTGGAAATAATGATAAAGAATACAAGTGAGATTAAGCTTTCTGTATTTCATTTTCTTCTGTAAAATGGAAAAACAAAGTATGTTCTACATCATAATAGTGTTGCGAAGTGTTCTCCACGTGGTGCATAGAAAAGACTTTGAATACTTGTTAGGTTCTGTGAAGTCGGTGTCCAACTCATAGCGACCCTACATACAACAGGCAAAACTACTGCCAGTGCTTCTCTGCTATTCATCAGGTTTTCAATGGCAGATTGATTTTTGGGAGTGGGTTGCCGGGTCCTTCTCCCAAGCCTACAGCATATGGTGTTCCCAGGCGCTCTCTCATCCAAGTGCTAACCAGGCCCAACCTTGTTTAGCTTCTGAGATCTGATAGGATCTGATGTTGCAGTGCTACCATTGCATTTGTCAAATAAATCACAAATGTTAGCTATTGCTAGCCATTATCCCATCCTGTATTCACTCTTCAATCCACACAAGTTGGTGATATATCCTTGTTCCTGGTCCCACATTGTCATCATTCATTTTCTTTTCCAAGCTATTTATGTATTTATACATTCCTGAACACAAAGTTTCTTGGGTTGTGCTTTCTCTTGGCTGTATCTGTATGTGAAATGCACAGAAAACATTTGAAATTCTGATTGTCTCTGGCAGACCTAGTCACATTACATATCTATTTCTACCATAGTTATTGTGGCCAAATCAAAGGAAAAAGGCTAAAGCCACATCCATTATGGTAATTTCGCTAATGTGAAGGAGCTGGTTAAGACAAAACCCCTCACCACCTCTCTCTCTCTCTTTCTCCCCCCCTACACACACACCCCACACGTGCCCTAAATGGCTTTCATGAAATCTACAGCCACATGGCTTTTGCAAAAGCAATGGAAGTTTCATTTAGTCTGAAAAAGAAGGGGGCATGGGGGAAATTCTCTAACTGATTTTGCTTTGTTTTTTCTATTCTTTATGGGATGATGTTTATGCACAGAATTCTTCAGCCCTAAAGCTTTAAAGGTGTAAAGCATCATGTCTTGTACCTCAAATGAGTCTTTGGACACTTAAAACCTGTAATGGTTCTCTTTGTGAAAGAAAGTATCTTGCAACTCCAAGCAACAAGGCAGAGGGTAGTTGTGGGGGACAGAAAATTCTGTAAAAATAAAAATAGTTAACACTGTAAAATGTTACTCTGCCACATGTGCTGAGGGTTACACTGTTGCTCCTTTACTTGGACAAAGAAATTGTGTAAAAACTAAGTTATACTTTAATTCAATTCTAACATTAATGCCAGGATAGCTCTTTTTTTGGGGGGGGAGCGTTACCTGTGCCTTTAAAAATATTTTTATGAGAAAGTTTTAATGTACACCTTAATGTGATTCATTCTGACATGTTTTTCATTGTGACATTTCCATATATGCATTTTGATGTCCATTATTCATATAGGTTCCCCCTTACCCTCTTGTATGCTACCCCCACCCTCCCCATCTAAGTCTTCTCTATCTTTTACTTGGTAATATTTTTCTATATGTCCTTGGGTTCCAGTTCTGTTTAAGATAGAAACTTTTCCTGTAGTGATCTTTGTTTTTATCTTGTTAGAACAAATGCATGCATTTTCTAGACCATTTATATTGACACCATTCTTATCTTTTTTTCCACCTTTTATTTTGATCCAACCTTTAAATAGGATTTTTCCTTCTTATAATTTTGATTCAGCTCCCACATGTGAGTGAGAACATGTGGTGTTTCTTTTTCTGAGCTTGTGTTCATTCACTTAAAATAATTTTCTCTAATTCCATCCATTTTGCTGCAAATGACCTTATTTCATTTTTCTTGATTGCTGAGTAGTATTCCATTGCGTATATGTACCAGTTTTTTAATCCATTCTTCTGTTGAAGGGCACTTTAGTTTATTCCATATTCTTGCTATTGTGAAAAGTGCTACATTGGACATGGAGATGTAGATGTCTCTGTGGTATGATGACCCATCTCCCTTTGGGTAAATTCCCAATAGTGTTATAGCTGGGTCAAACGGTAGATCTATTTTCAGTTTTTTAAGATACCTCCATATTGATTCCCACAGTGGTTGGACCAATTTACAGCTCCACCAACAATGTAAGAGTGTTCCCTACCCCCCCGCCCCCCCCCCGCACCCTCGCCAGCATTTGTTGTTATTTGTTTTATTGATCTTGGCCATTCTTACTGGTGTAAGATGAAATCTCAGAGTTGTTTTAATTTGCATTTCCCTAATATGCCAGGATATCTCTGAACACTGAATGCTTCTCAGATCAGCTCAAGGAGCTTGTATCCTGTTACACAAAGAGCTTTTAAAACTCTCAATGTTGTACACACAAAAAATATGACTCAATGAAAGTGAAATTCTTCTCCTAAACTTCAAATTCAATTTTTTAGAACAAAAACATTCAAAATCTGTAAGTTAAAGACTGTGTATTGTACTTACCAGGCAATCAATGGACAAAAAAATTATAATCACTTATTCATGTATCTTCATTAGTAAGAATTATTCCAAGATTATAAGTATAAATGGCCCAACTTTGGCAATATGTAGCCCTCTGCATTCATAAGATTTACATAATCAATGTCACCCTATTGATCTTACATCTAACAATTTAAAATATGATCTATTTAAATATATTAGCATATCTTCAGGAAGGGATATAAGGAAGAGGATATTTTCACTAACTAGTGGCAATTAAGCATTGAGAATAACTGCCAAACTAGGCAAAAGAATCTCTACCCATAAGGTAAAAATTATAACTTTAATACAAGCTGTTTACCTTCTTCTTTTGGAGTAAATGTAAAATTAATATTTTTTAAAATATTAGCACAAAGAAAATAACATCAATGCAAAAGAAAACAATTAAAGGTTTTAAAAATATCTTAAAGTATATTGCATTTCAGTGATCTCAAAACTGATTAATTAAAAATTTTATGATAAACATATAAGCTCTATGGGGACATAGACCTTGTCTACCTTTTCCCTCATTGAATATTTTCTTCTCAGAATATTGAACAAGTCACTCTATAAAAGCCAGTTAAATTAAATAAAATATATCATTTTACCCTGACTACATATTTTATTGCTTGCAGCTGTAGCCCTGTGGCATATGATCCCATCAGATCTTGGAAGTTAAGCTGGGTCCGGCCTGGTTAGTACTTGGATGGGAGACTGTCTGGGAACACCCGATACTGTAGGCTTGGGAGAAGGACCCAGCAACCCACTCCCCCTAAAAAAAAAAATCTGCCATTGAAAATCCTATAAATAGCAGAGAAGCACTGACAATAGTGTTTTGCCTGTTGTACATAGGATCGCTATGAGTCAGATACCGACTCCATGGCACCTAACAACAACAACAACAACATATTTTATTACATACTTGTTTATACTGGTTTATACTCACTATGAGTGTTTGCTCACTTTGAAACAAAAAAAAATTACTCCTTTTTATGTTAAGGATATATCAGATTGGAATTTGTTTGCTTTAGCTAGCAAATGTTACAAAATGAAGATTTTTACTCACAGTCATAAATTTCCTCTTGTTTTAAAATGGTCTTTTATAAAACTTCAACTTCCATATATCTTAATACCTGTCTATTTTGGATAAACAAATTCATCCTTCCTTATTTCCTTCTACATGCATTTGTTATTGTTGTTAGGTGCTGTTGAGTCTGGTCTGACTCATAGTAACTGTCATAGGGTTTTCAATGGTTGATCGTTTACAGAGTTGTTTCAGGTGTGGGCTGCCACATCCTTCTCCCATTTACATGTACTTAGGACGTATTAGTGGGCTGGGATTTAGCTCAGTTGGTAGAGTGCTGTGCTGCAGTCTCTGAGGTCCCAAGTTCATATTCCCAGCACCGCAAAAATGGGAGAAGGACCTGGCAATCCACCCCCAAGGCAATCCGAAACAGTCAGCCATTGAAAACCCTATGAGGGTTGCTGTGAGTCAGATACCGACTCACGGCACCTAACAACAAAGATGTGTTAACTCATCTCATGATTCAGATGTATTCATTGCAGAATCATCTAGTGTTAATTTCTTGTGATATTTTGTTAAATGTTCAAATTCTCAGTTATAAATATACTTTATATATTAAAGAAGTATAGAATATTGGAAATCCCATTACCAATAGCTTCAAAAAACTAAAATAACTAGGAATAAACCTAACTAAGTAGGTGAAAGACCTCTACAATGAAAACTTCAAAACATTGGAGAAAGGAAGAAGACACTATAAGATGGAAAGACCTCTCCTGCTCGTGGAGTAGAAGAATTAATTTAATGAAAATGGCTATCTTACCAAAAAGTAATCTACAAATTAAGTGCAATCTCCATAAAAATTCCAATGACATTCTTCACAGAAATAAAAAAAAAATTCTAAAATTCATATAGAAGTACAAAAGACCTCAAATCACTAAAGCAGTACTGACCAGAAACAGCAATGAAGGGGGGTAAAACAATACCTGATTTCAAATTATACTACCAAGCCATAATAACAAAAACATCATGGTGCTGGCACAAAAATAGACATATAGACCAGTGGAACAGAATAGAAGATCCGGAAATAAACTTGTGCAGCTCCAGGCACCTGATATTTGACAAAGGTACCAAAATTATAAGCTGAATACAGTAAAGTAGTGCAAGAAGAAATGGATATTCTCATGTAGATGACTGAAATAAGATTCATCTCTCTCCCCATGTACAAAAATAAGTTCAAACTGGATCAAAGATCTTTACGTAATACCTGAAATGTAGAAATTGCCTAAGGAAAACACATCAAGATATAGGCATAGGCAAGGGCTTTCTGAACAGGACCTCAATAGCAAAGGAAAGAATAGCAAGAATTCACAAACGGGATTGCATGAAATTAAAAAGCTTTTGCACAGCAAAGGAGACAAATAACAAAATGAAGAGACAGTGTACAGAAGGGGAGAAAATCTATGCCAGACAGGGCATTAATATCTAGAATATATAAAGAGCTTAAAAATTTAAACACCCCAAAAATTACCCAAACAAAAAATAATGGGCAAATGAATTGAATAGTCAGTTATCAAAAGAAGAAATACAAATAGCCAAT
Organism: Pedetes capensis; assembly: GCA_007922755.1. Taxonomy (NCBI): domain Eukaryota; kingdom Metazoa; phylum Chordata; class Mammalia; order Rodentia; family Pedetidae; genus Pedetes; species Pedetes capensis. Next base: position 11,367 of record VMDO01011467.1, on the reverse strand, counting down.
AAACATAAAAAAAGTGTTCAAAATCCTTAGCCATCAGGGAAATGCAGATCAAAACTCCATTGAGATACTATCTCACTCCAGCCAGAGTTGTAGCATCAACAAAAGAAAACAAATACTGCTAAGGATGCAGAGAAAAAGGAAACCTTAAATGCTGCTGATGGGGAATGTAGTTCGGGGCAGCCACTGTGGAAATTAGTATGGAGATTCCTCAAAAAGCTGAAAATAGATCTATATATGACCCATCTATACTACTAAGTATATATCCAAAGGAATATAACATAACATAGGATACCTGCTTGTCCATGTATATTATAGTGCTGTTCACAATAGCCAAGATATGAAATCAACCTAGGTGTCCATCCACGGGGAATGGATAAGGATAATGGGTACATATACGCCATAGAGTTTAATTGAGCCATACAGAAGGATAAAATTATGGTATTTGCTGGAAAAATTGATGCAACTAGAGAGCATCATTTTAAGTAAAATAAGCCAGACCCAGAAAGACAAACATTACATTTTCTCTCATATGTGGGTGCTACATTTCAATATATATCCAGTGTTTTATTATATAGGTCATGAAAGTAGAAGGAGGACTAGGTAGGGGAAGAAAAGGGAATAAAGGGAGTGGGCAGGGCAATAAAAAGAATAATGGGAGGAAAAGAAAAATATCAGATGTTTTGTTCTCAGAGGCAAAATGTGGAGGTACAAACACACACACATACAAGGCATGCAAACAGAAGGGGACCATTGGCAGGGAGGAAGCTAGAGGGAGGGGTGTTTGTTATGAGCAGGTAACTGGGGAGGTGAATATGAACAATGTACAATGATGGGCATGTATGGAAATGTCATAGTGAAACCCATGAAGCTGTACACTAACTAAAAATTCCTAATAAAAATGATTTGGAAAAAAATGGGAAAAAATAACACACAGCTATTTAGTTGTAAATGCAAAACATTACAAGTTTAATCCAGCTCAAATTTCATTCTTCAATATCAGAGCAAGATTTTTGAAGTTACTAAAGAAATGTATTTATCATTGAGTGAATTAAAACCTCTTTTAATTGCATAAACTACATCAAACCTTGTTGAACTCAGAAATAATGACTTTTGGTTTGTTTTGCTTTTGTTGTATAAAAATTCTTGAAGGATAAACATTTTTTTCCAGAGCCATTTGACCATCCATCTATCCATCCATCTAATCTTAGTAATTTCACTCAGAACCAAAATAAACCAAAAAATAAAATAGAGTAGATGGAATCTGAAAAATCACCATAAATACGTCAACTTATTCTACTTGGTGTTGAAAGAGTGTTATGACTTTGTCATGCCTTTGAGGATTTTATGGTAAGAAATTCATATGGAACATTAGTTTGGTTGTAGGGAAGATCAGTAAAGCCTCAACAATTTGATCATTTCCTAATATCTCACTCTTGTCTACATTTTTTCAAGCAACTTCCTTCTTATTTTACTAGGACAATTTGATGAGGCCATTCCTTTGACCTATAACTACAAAAGTTCATTCACTTGTAGGACCACTTTAAGGAGAATTTAGCCAAACCAGAACTGATTTAGCAGTTAGCTCAGGATTGTGAAATAAATTAAAGCCACATGAAATGAGAAAAAGTTAAAGGAATTTAGAGGTTTTAGCTATGAGAAAATTCTAAAGACCAGACAAGATCATGTTCTTTAAACATTGGAAGTCTTGCAAGGTTCCAAAAAGGACTAGGCATGCAGTAGAACTAGTGATGGGAAGAGTAAGAGGAGAGATTTCAGTTCGATATAAAGAGGCCATTCATGACTATTCAAATATGGGATGGACTATACAATTCAGGCCATGTGGAAATCTTTATTATTAGTTGGTCATTGTACTTATCCAAGAGTTAGTTAGAAACCCACTTGGTGGGGGTGATGTAAGCCAATTCAATCACTGCATTAAGGTTTGGATTTCATGACCTTTAAAGTCCATTCCAACCCTGAGATTCATTGAGGCTCTGAAACTCACTCCACCGGGAATGCTGCCTGCCAAATTAGTCTTTGCATGAAAGGCACGAAATGATGTCAATTGTTGCAGCTGCAGTGAGTCAGCTGGAAACTGCTTGACAAAGGCAAAGTTCAACCTAGTTACTAAACCCCAACTAATTTTAAATGATTTTAGCTTTCTTAGATGGCTCCAGAATTACACACTCAATTAATGCTGTTGATCTCAGCCAAGCTTCCCCAAAAAGAAATGGCAAGCTTGGCAAGTATTTGGATAAATCAAACCAAAGAAACAAAACCTTTCTATTTTAACTCTATCTTCAGTGATCCTGAAAATTCAGACCAAAAGTACGTCACAATTCACTATACAGAGGATTGAACCAGAAAATAAGTCCTCTTAGCTGTAGTCCGGGGCATCTCATTATATTTATAAAACAAGAGGTGTCAGAATCAGACAGATCTAGACGTGAATTCTGGTTTAACCATTAGTAGCTTTGGGGACTTGGAGGAACTATCGTATCTCTGAGTATCAGTAGTCTCACTTAGAAAAACAATAAACAGCAACTGCAATTTATTGAGAACCTGCCAGGTACCTGTCTCTGCATGGGAGCTTCAAATACATAGCATACTTAAAATTTTTCAGAATTCTATGGGATGTATGTAGTTACATTTTAGAAATGAAGAAAACAAATTTTAAAGAGATAAATTCATTTCCCCAAGCCACACAGTTAATAGAACTTTAATCAGATTGGATTGGTCACATTTTTGTTGTTGTTTCTTCATTTTGTTTCTGTTTTTGCATTTCATTGGAAGTCCTGGTCAATGAGATGAAAATAATGTCCTCTAAACCTTCTTGGAAGATTCCTTTGAGAGAGGGGCCCTGCTGTTTCATGCTCCAACTCCATCCAACTGTCTAGAAGATATCTGTGATAGTATGAGAGCTAGTAACTGGCTAGCCCTAGGGACACAACTAGGAATGAGGAAGTCACAAACGGGGAGGCTCTGGGTCCTAGATGATTGGGGGAACCCCCATATCTGTCAAAAGCATCTCATAAATGAAGCTCTTTAACATGAGAGAGAAATGCACTCCTCTCATTTTAAACATTGTGAAACACTATTAATAAGGGCTTTGTATAAAAGATGCTGACCTAAAAGATCCTAAATTATCTACCACACACCCAAATAAATTATGTTTCTGGGTCAGAGGCTCATGCTGGGACAAAATATGAAAGAGGTTTGATTAAATGATGTGCAGAGAGTAACCACATAAGCCAAAAAGCCACCAAGAAGCCAAGAACTGCTGCAAATTATTAAGAAGTATATTGTGGTAAATTTTGCAGCAGATTTAACTAAGAAGTAGTATATATACAAAATAAGTTGGAGTTGAGGACAAAAACTTGTCTTAACAAGCTATGACAAGCCATATGTTGTGGTATACTCCTATAATCCCAGCAATTTGGGAAGTTGAGACAGGAGGATGGCAAATTCAAGGCCAGAGGAAACCTTCTCAATTTAGTGAGACTTTATCTCAAAATAAAAAATTTAAAAAGAGGTCAGGGAGCAACTCAGTCGTGGAGCACTTGCCTAGCATGCATTAAGACTCTAGTTTGAACACCTCAGTTCTTCAAAAAACAAAACAAAACCAGAAGAACTAAATATCTATAATACTTGGGAGGTGGATGCAGGAGGATCACAAGTTCGAGACCAGAGGCAGTGTGCATAACTTAGGGAGAACCTGTCTCAAAAAAAAAGTGAAAAAATAGCCTGGGGGTGCAGCTCAGTGGTCCAGCACTTGCAAAGCATGCAAGCACAAGGCCCTGGGTTCAAAGCACTGTACAGCAAAAAAATAAATAAAATAAAATAAAATAAAAGCTATAATTCTAGAAAATCAATCTTTACTATGATGCTCTTCCAGACTCAGATAATTCTAACCAAAAGACACTCCTAGAGGGCAATAATCTCACCCTTTGATTCAACTGTGTAAATAACTGTATCATGTTCTTCTGGGTTCCCTGCCTATGTATGCTCACACTCTGAAGACTGACTGATGACACAGAATTTGGGAAGCATCACCCCTACCTCCTAGTGAAAGACACTTACAATTACATAAAAAGGCAAGAAAACACAAGAAATAAGTCCAGAGAAGAAACTTCAGTCCCGTATTATGGGAAGCGATGGGAATAAAGACTTCTTAAGAGGTGAGAGTTGCACTAGGTCCTCAGCAATACAGAGGCATTATCTGGGCTAATAAAGGGAAGAGGCATGCTCTAAACAAGTAAACCAGATGTGTAAATGTGCAGAATTGATAGCTTGATGCATTGGGTTGATACATAGGCATTTAGGAGGTATCAAAGAAAGTAAGATTGGAGATATGCGGGAGAGGGTCAAACAGAGGAACTTAAATTTTATTCTTAAAACATTGTAAGATTTTCATGAACACTGAAATGACCAAACATGTATTCAGGGGTCACTCTGACAAGAACATATAAGACAGAATTACACTTATAGCTGTAAATTGAGAGGCACTTTGAGCTATTGGAAAGAATTGAGAAGCATTTACCAAAATCAGCAACCAAGAGGCAACTTGGTTTAACAGTGAGAAAATGTCATGGGTACGTTAATGAACACCAAAAAGTGGCATGGGGAGAAGACTGATCAAGCAATAAAGTGAAGGTGAGTAAGGACTATGTTATAGTTCCTTTTCCATCAAGGAAAGACACTTGAATTGGGACAATACCTACATGTAAAATGGGTTCTATAAAGAACAAGAAAGATATGACATTTTTTCTAAACTAGAAAGAACTGAACATGTTTACATTCTGGTGGAGTGAGGAAATCAGTAGAGGGAATGTAACTAATTATTGAAAAGAAGATCATGAGGAAATAAAATGTTACACGAAATATTCAATGGCCAAAGCTATATAGTTCCTGAGAAAAGACTCTAGGTGTGACAGAAGTGTTCAGGTTTAAGGAAATTAAGAACTTATACCATTTGCCTCCTTATCTTGGGTAGACCAATTAGGAGAGTCAATTTTTTTAAAAGGAAGATTTAAAAAAAAAAAGAAGAAATGAAAAACTAGAAGGTTTGAACAGTCAGCCATGTTGACTGTGAAATATTTAATATGCAACCCCAAAACAAGAACAAATGTGCGTGCCCTTTCCTTTCCAATTCTTGACTTCTCATTTGTCCTTTTCTAGGTAAATGGAAGCTAAAAAAGGAACAAATAACTCTTAAAGACATTTTTATTTATCCAGAAGTACATTGAAGCAAAACGCTTTGCTTGATGGGATGACACCCAGGGTTTAAAACATTAAAATCCAACACACATGAAAGGGGATGGGAAATAATTAATAATAATTAATTCATAAAGAAATTGTTAGTGTTATCCATAAAGGCAAATATAATATTGTCAGATCGATAGTAAGAAAATGAAGACTAACTCAGCAATATTAGCATGAGGGGGAAAAAATATCAGCATGAAGACTGGGGGGTGGGAGAGGAGAAACCTCAGGATTAAATTCCAGAGAGTAGGAACAGTATTCTCAAAATGGAGCTGCCACAATGGTGAAGACTAGCTCCTTTTCAACTGTTGTGTCTACCATGGCTGATGCTATGACATGTCAGAGCAGTGACCTGAATTTCTCCAATTTAGATATCACAATGTAGAGTATAGCATCTGTTCCATATCTTCTGCAATATGTTTAATTATCATTTGGGGAAGCCTGGTTGTTTTGCCAAACTGGGGTGCTGAATGCAAAGCCTTGCACATTCTTTGCAAGTACTCTGCCACTGAGCTGCACCCCAGTTCATTTTTTATTTTTTATCTTGACACAGGTTCTTGCTAACTTCTCATTATAGGTAAATGTGGCTGTCAATTCTGTGTCCCTTTTTCAATTAATTAGTGTACTTTTTAGTTGATGAATAAAAATTGTTATTGTTAGATGCTGTAGAGCCAGGTCTGACTCATAGCAACCCTATCTAGGATCTTCAATGGCTGATTTCAATGGGGATTGCTGATGTACTATTTATGTTAATCAGCTAAATGTATTCATTCTCCACTGTACACATAACCCCAAACATTATGTTGTACACAGTAAATACATACCATTTTTATTCATTGATCTAGCTAATTAAAATAAACAGTACATCACATGCCTATCTTTTTTTGTGATGAAAATACTAAAATCTACCTTCAGTGATTTTAAGAATTATTAATTATAGTCACCATGTTGTACAATGTATCTCTTAAACTTATATCTACCTGAAATTTTATATCCTTTGTCCAACTCTCTTACTCTTCACCCTTTCCCAGGGTTTGCTAACCACTATTCTATTGTCCTCTTCTACGAGTTCAACATTTTTTAGGCCCCACATAGGAATGAGATCATGAAGGATTTGTCTTTCTGTGCCTGGCCAATTTCACTTAACATAAAGTCCTCCAGGTCCATCCCCCTACGACATGTCTGTCAGCTTGTCATGCTTGTGTGTTGCTGTGATGCTAAAAGCTATATCCTGACATTTCAGATACTAACAAGGCCACCCATGGTGGACTGGTTTCTTCTGAGCTTCCAGACTTAGACAGACTAGGGAAATGGATCTGGCACCACACTCCAGAAACAAGTAGCCATTGAAAACCCTGTAAGTAGCAGAGAAGCACAGTCAAATATAGTGCCACAAAATGATCCCCTCAAGCTGAAAGGCATCCAAGAAATGACTGGGGAGGAGGTACCTCCACAAAGAAGAGTAAACCTTAATGATAGGAATGGAATAAAGCCCCTGGGACCTCCATTTGCTGATGTGATGTGGCATGACTCAAAATGAGAAGAAACATAATATCTACAACAATGGACTCAAACATAAAGAGATTGTGTTCATGGCACAATGTTAGGTAGTTGTACATAGGGTCATGATGAGTTGGATCTGATTCAATAGCACCTAACATCATAACAGCAAATTAAAGGCAGTCTCCCATCCCTGCACTAACCAAGACAACCTTGCTTATATTCCAAGATCGGATGGGATCAGATGCCAGGGTGCTATGGCTGCAAATATATGGAATGGATGTGATATATATATATATTCCATTATATATATGGAATATATATATTCCATATGGAAATATGGAATATGGAATATAATGGAATATATATATATATATATATATATATATATATATATATATATTCCATTTTATGTATCCATTTACCTATTGAGGGACACTTATGTTGTTTCCATATTTTGGCTATTGTGAAGAGTGCTGCAATAAACATAGGAGTGCAGATGTTTCTTCAACAACCTGGTTTAATTTCCTTTGGATATATACCCAGTAGTGAGATTACTGTATCATATGGTAGTTCTATTGCTATTTTTTTGAGGATCTTCTATAGTTTTCTCCACAATAGCTACATTACTTTACATTTCCACCAACAATGTGCATGAATTCCCCTACCTCCGTATCCTTTCCAGCATATATTATTTTTTTCTATTTTTATAATACACATTCTAGTTGGAGTGAGGTGATACTCATTGTCGTTTTGATTTGCATTCTCTTAATATTTAATGATGCTGAACATTTTTTTCATAATTTGTCTATTTGGATACATTCTTTTGAGTAATAGCTATTTAACTCCCCCTTCCATGTTTTACTTATTTTTATCTATTTATTTGATATTGAATTCTTTTAGCCCCTTACATGTTCTGAATATGAATCTCTTGTGAAATGTACACTTAGCAAATATTTTCTCGCATAGAGAGAAAGGTTACTTTTCTCTCCACTCTATTGTTTCCTTTACTATGCAGAAATTTTCTAGATTGATGTAATCCTATTAGTCTATTTTAGATTTTATTTCTTGTGCTTTCAGCTTCTTTAAGAAAATCCAATTCATTCCAATGTCTTGAAGAATTTCAGGTCATACATTTAGGCCTTAACTCTATCTTAACTTGATTTTTGTATGCAGTCTGAGATAAGGGTAGAATTTTACTCTTCTGCATGTAGATATCTGGTGTTTCTAATACTTTTAATTGAAGAAACACTCATTTCCCATTGTGGGTTATTGGCATCTTTGTAAAAAATCAACTGAGTAAAAATGCACTGATTTATTCCTGTGCTCTCTTTTCTGTTCCATTGGTATGGGATATACCTGTAATTTTTTTAATTAAATTAATTTTAACTCATACATAGAAAAACTGTGTGTCCCTTTAATGCCAAAACCATGTTCTTTTAATTACTACAGCTTTGTAATTGTGTATTTTGAAGTCAAGTAGTGTGATACCTCTAGCTTTGTTCTTTTTGTCAAGATTGCTTTAGCTATTTAACTTTTTTGGTTCCACAAGAACTTTAAGATTAATTTTTCTATTTCTGTGAAAAATATCACTGGAACTTTGATAGAGATTGCATTAAATTTGTAGATTGCTTTCAGTAGTATCAACATTTTAGCAATATTAGTTTTACAAATGCAAGAACACAGGACATCTTTCCAATTAATTGTATCTTCCTTGGTTTCTTTAATGATTATGTGATAGTTTTCAGTGTACAGGTCTTTCATCCCCATGAATAACCTTATCCTCAAGTATTTTATTTTTCTTCATAGCTATTATAAATGGAATTGCTTTCTTAATTTCCTTTTCAGGTAAATGTTCATATGTAGAAATGCTACTGATTTTTATCTGGTGATATTTATATGGTGATGTGCCCTGGAAATTTACTAAATTAATTTGTTGTCTAACAGTTATTTGTCAAATCTTCAGATTTTCTATATACCAGATCACTTCTGCAAAGAAGAACAAATTAAATTCTTTCTTTCCGATTTGGGTAACTTTTGTTTATATCTCTTGCCTAAATGCTCTTGCTAAGACTTCTACTACTTTGTTGATTGGAAGTGGTGTGAATGTGCACCTTTGTCTTCTTAATCTTAGAGGAAAAACTCATTTTTTGGACTACTTAGTATGTTAGCTATGTATTTTTCATATATAACCTTTATTGTGATGAGATACGTTTCTTTCATATCAAATTTGTTAAGAGTTATTATCATGAAAAATGTTGAATTTTGCAAAAAGCCTTTTCTGCATTTAGTGAGATGATCACATGGGATTTTGTACTTCATTCTGTGAATGCAATGTATCACATCTTGCATCCCTGGAATAAATCTCTTGACCATAATAAATGATTCTTTCAATGTTCTGTTGAATTTGACTTGCTATATTTTTTGAGAATTTTTTCATCTCTGTTCATCATAATTATTAACCTATAAATTTTTGTTTTGTAGTGACATTGTATGGCTTTGGGTATCAAGGTAGTGTTGGCCTTATAAAATGAGTATGAATGTATTCTCTCTTTAATTGTTCTTAGAAGAATTGGAGAAGGATTGGCTTTATTTCTTCTTTAAATGTTCAGTAGGATTCAGCAATGAAGTCATCATGTCCTGGACTTCTCTCTCCACCACCTACCTACCTCTCCTTCCCTCCTTCCCTCTCCACTTCCCTCCCCCCTACCTCTCTCCCTCCTTCCTGTCTGTTTTTCATTACTGTGTAGTTGAACTCGTGGTTGCATGCATACTAGGCAAGCCCTCTACCACTAAGCTGTACCCCCAGCCTCTTTATTATTTTTTTACTTTGAGACAATGTCTTGCTAATTGAGCTGGCTTCTCTTTGATGAGGGACTTTTTATATTGATTTAATCTCATTACTCCTTACTGATCTGTTTAGATTCTATTTCTTCATGATTCAGTTCGAGTAGGTTGTCTGTGCCTAGGATTTTATCCATTTATTCTAGCTTTCCCAATTTGTAGGCATATAATTGTTCATAGCAGTCTCTTACAACCTTTCATATTTCTGTGCTGAAATGTTTTCTACAATGAAAGATTTACAGCTTTCTGAAGATATTAAAGGTAAACAGAGGATCAGATTGTTCATCCATTCAAAAGTCATGAGGTGCACTCTATTATGCACTTGTTTTTAGGTGCATCTAGTTGTTGTCTGACTCATAACAACCATATGTGCAACAGATGAAACACTATTGTGTTTCTCTGCTATTCATAGGGTTTTCAATGGTGGATTGATTTTTGGGAGTAGGTTGCTGAGTCCTTCTCACAAGCCTACAGCACCTGGTATTCCCAGGTGGTCTCCCATCCAAGTACTAACCAGGCCCAACTCTGCTTAGCTTCTGAGAGCTGATGGGATTGGATGCCACAGTGGTACAGCTACAGGCTCTATTATATATTTGGCGCCATATTAGTATTGGAAATACAAATTTCCATCAAGTTGCACTTTGGTGTTCTGCTTAGGAACTCTCTAAAAGGATCATGACCAGCTATGACGGGAGCCAGAAACAACTACTCTAAGATACCTACTATTGAGTGGGATCTCAAAATAACAAATTGATAACGAAGTGTTTTCTAAATTTAAATGGGCACATACATGGGGATTACATTGAAATATAGATTCAGATTCAGTAGATACAAGATGTATCCAGGGATTCTGCATTTAAAATAGGTTCCCAGATGATTCTGGTTCTGCTTGTCCATGAGCCACACTTTGAGTGTAAAGAATCACAGTAACTTAATATGCTGTTGTTGTTAGGTCCTGTTGAGTCCAGTCTGACTCATAGCAACCCTATGTATAACAGAACAAAATACTCCCCAACACTGTGCCATGCCTGGCACCATATCATTGCTTCTCTGCTGTTCATAGGGTTTTTGATGGCTGATTGTTTCATGATGGCTTCAGGAATGGGTGGCCAGGTCTTTCTTCCATTTCTTTGGTGCTGAGAATCAAACTTGATGCCTCAGAGAGCATAGAGCAGCATTCTACCAACTGAGCTAAGGGGGAAGCATATATGGAGTTTAATTTCTATTTCTTTTTTCTCTTCACAACATTCAATCTCTTTGCTACATCATTTCTTTAGTATTTTGAGGTTTGTTGTTTTGTTTTTGCTTTTGGTTTATTTTCCATTGCAATGGCTAACTAATGTCTCACTTATAAAGATTATACTTTGGAATATTCTTTAAGCAAAAATATACCAGAGATCATGAACTAATAAGAACATTGATATATTTTAGTGTAGTTGGATCTACATGCTGTGTTACTTAGTTCTTCAAGAAAAATTCTTAAGGATCAATTTTCTGTGATTATTAAAGCTTTATTTCATTAGGTTTGGATGCAACACATAAATGCTTTCTTATTTTCTCCTGTCAACTAAATTGTTCTACTTTTTTCAGAATTTAATTAGAATGATCTCAATTACCATTGAATAATAAATTTGCTACTGGTATTCTATAAAAGTACCCTAGATAAAACTAAAGTGAAATCATTTTATATTTGAACCAGAATTTGAGCAAAAAGCCTATATGCAGTTAGCCCTCTAACATTTTGCAGATTAAAAATAAAAC
>VMDO01011466.1:19906-66744 GCA_007922755.1 Pedetes capensis | reverse complement strand
ATGCCACTGAAAATACCATGGCATGAGTCAGACGCACCTTCGTCTTCAATGTGACATCTTTGCTTTTCAATACTCTAAAGAGGTCTTTTGCCACAGCTTTTCCTAGAGCAATGCGTCTTTGGATTTCTTGACTGGTGCTTCCATGGGTGTTGATTATAGAGCCAAGCAAAGTAAAATCTTGGACAACCTCAATCTTTTCTCCATTTAATGTGAAGTTGCGTGCTGACCCAGTCGTAAGGATTTTTGTTTTGTTGATGTTTAGTCGTAACCCATATTGAAGGCTATGATCTTTGATCTTCATCAGTAAATGTTTTAAATCCTCTTCATTTTCAACAAGCAAAGTGGTGTCATCTGCATAACGCAGGTTGTTAATGAGTCTTCCTCCAATCTTGATGCTGCATTCTTCAAAAATAGGGGAAAGATGTGGTAATCCACTCCTGTAAACAGTCATTGAAACCTTATGACTCAGAAGTGGAAGATGCCTTGAAGTAGTTGGCAAAACACAAAGCTCCAGGAATTGAAGGAATACTGAGAGATGTTTCAACAAACAAATGCAATACTGGAGGTGCTAACATGTTAATGCCAAGAGATTTGGAAAACAGCTCGCTGGCCAAATGACTGGAAGAGTTCCATATTTGTGCATATGCCCAAGAAAGGGGATCCAAGAAAATGTGGAAACAATCAAACAGTATCATTAACATCACATGCAAGTAAAATTTTGCTAAAAATCATTCAAAAGTGACTGCAGCAGTACATAGACAGAGAACTGGCAGAAAAGCCAGATTCAGAACCAGAACCTTATTGCTGATGTCAGATGGATAATAGCTGAAAGCAGAGAATACCAGAAAGATATCTAAGTTTTATTGACTATTTGATTGCATAGATCATAACAAATTATGGATAACACTGAAAAGAATGGGAATACAGGAGCAGGTAATTGTAGTCATGAGGAATCTGTACATCAACTAGGAGGCAGTCATTTGAAAACAAGTAAACACTGCTTGGCTTGAAGTTGTGAAAGGTGTGTTTCAGGTCTGTATCTTTTCACTGTATCTTCGAATTCTATGCTTAGGCAATAATCTGAGAAGCTGCACATTATGAAGAAGAATGGGGCATCATGATTGGAGGAAGACTCATTAACAACCTGAATTATGGAGATAACACAATTCTGCTTGCTGAAAGTAAAGAGGATTTGAAACATTTACTGATGAAGATCAAAGAACATAGCCTTCAGTATGGATTACACCTCAACATGAACAAAACAAAAATCTTTACAGCTGGGTCAGTAAGCAACTTCATGATAAATGGAGAAAATATTGAGGTCAAAGGTTTTGTTTGCTTGGTCCTACAATCAACACCAGTGGAAATCAAAAGATGCATTGCATTGGGAAAAGCTGTTGCAAAATTCCTCTTTTAAAGCATTGAAAAGTCAAGCTGTCATATTGAAGACAAAGGTGTGCCTGAATCATGCCATGATATTTTCAGTTGTATCATATGATTGTGAAAGCTGGACATTGAATAAAGGAGACAGGAGAATAATTGATGTTTTTAAATTATGGTGCTGGAGACAAATATTTAATATATGATGGGATGCCAAAAAAAAAAAAAAAACAGATCTGTCCTAGAAGTGCAACCAGAGTTCTCCTTGGAAGCAAGGATGGCTAGACTGCATCTCACATATTTTGGACATAGAGTCAGGAGGGAACAATCCCTAGAGAAGGATAGTATGTTTGAGAGAGTGGCAGGTCAATGAAAAAAAGGAAAACCCTCAATTAGATGTATTGATATAGTGTCTGCAACAATGGGCTTAAACATAAGTATGATTATGTGTATGGCACAGAATTGGAGATTATTTCTTTCTGTTTGTACATAGGGTTGCTATGAGTTGGACCCAACTCAATGGCATCTAACAAAAATATTTAAAAGACATTATAAGACAATGAAAAGACAAGCCACAGCATGAGAGGGAAAAAATGGTAAAGCATATATTTGAAAAATAACTGGTATCGAAAACACACACAAAAATTTAAATACATTAGAGAAAAAAAGTCTCCCAAATTTTAAAAAATCAAAAGATCAGAACACACATCTCACTGAAGGAGACACACAGATTGCAAAGAAACATAAAATGCTGATGCTTAATATTCTTTGTCACTAGAGAAATTCATATTAAAATGATAATGTTATACCACTACAAACTTTAGATAGTTTTTAAGAGAAGCATGTCCATGGGTAGTAAGCACTCAGAGCAATAGCTACTCACTCTCAATCATTTCAGTCATTCATGGTGGGATTGCAAAAGTCGTCAGCTACTTTCAGAGTAGAGTCACAGTTTCTTATAGAGCAAAAAATTTTGGAAAGAGAAGTGAAATTAGTGACTCATGTTGAAAAAGAACGAATATGTTCATATTTGGCCTTCTTGTGCTTGTCCTTGAGATCAAACACTGGATTCCACCAAACTAACATGAGCAGGAAGGGAAAATGTATACACAGCATTAGATCAAGTTCAGATTCTTGAAAGGCCAGAAAAGCTAACTCTATATGGCGCTTCCAGAAACAATTGTAGTGGTGGTGTTAGAGGGAGACCTAGAACCCCAAACCTTCTGTCCCATCACTATGGAGTACACACGGGAATATAATATATTATAATATGATAATAATAATAATAATAATAATAATAATAATAATAATAATACATGCCTTGCCTTTCTATGTCATAATTTTGTTGTAAACCAATATCTCTAGTTGTATTGGAGTAGTTGTTGTTGTTAGGTGCCATCAAGTCATGTTCAAATCATAGCAACCCTCAGGGTTTTCAATGGCTGATTGTTTTGAGATTGCCTCCGGAGTGGATTGCCATGTTCTTCTCCCATTTTTTCGGTGCTTGGAATCAAACCCGGGACCTCAGAGATTATAGAGTAGCACTCTAACAATTGAGCTAAACCCTAGCTCCTGTATTGGACTAGGGTAATGTAACTCATATAATGACATATCTGCTCCCTGATAAAAGGGAATTTAGAGAATAAAAATGTTTTGTTCATTTTATTTCCTTCTTTGTTAGTTCGAGGGCAGTCTGGAAAATTGAAAATGTGAAAAGGTTGTTCCAAAAATCTTAGCTTTTAGTTTTCAGGTGAAAATAACTAATGTTCTTATATATCATTAAATGTATGAAAATGAGAGGCAAAGAGGGATGATAAAAACATTGACTGGAAAGTGGAATAAAATATCATTAATTTGTTGTGGAGGTGGCTGGCAATCATTTGCAATTCCCACTAGTGGAGCACAGAAGTTGGGGAATAGGGATGGAGGGAAAGGATGATTCAGTATATCTCTTATAATATGGATGAAAATTTAAGTTGGAAAAAATATATTTAGAATGTGTGCATTCACTGGTCCAAAAACTAGAGCCTAAATGCACCACACACATAATTTAACAGAATTAGAGTGAAAAAAATTTTTTCTGAGTGTGCAATCTGCAGATAGAAGAGGCAAATCTGTACTTTGGTTTTCTTTAAAGCAAAAACACAAGAATCATATTGGCTGAATACTCTTGACTTCATTTTCTGACAGACTAACATGGCATAAATAAATCAATTTTGCCACTAAAAACTAATCTGATGCACTTTGATATATTCATTAGGCATGGTAAAGCTATACTAAACTTTAAACATTTCAATGTGTAATTTTATCATTAATATGGTCATAGTTTTATATGATTATATTCAATCTTCAAGCTTTTTGAGGAAAGCTCAGAGCATTTTGTCTTTAATAAGCAAAGTCAAGAGAAAATTTCACTGGTATAATTGCTATTAGTGATTATTGGAGTTTAGAAAAATAATTGGACTTATTTCTGATGAATAAATATTTCCTTATTGGTGTATTTCACCTAATGTGAAATAGTGTACCGTTGAAATCATAGTTTCCATTTAAATCTCTAATCTGATGTGGAATATTTTAAATTTTTAATTGTATTTTATTTTTATGTCAGATACACCCCCTAAAAGTTTGCCACTGGCTGGAATATGTTAAGTACACATAATGATCAACATATAAATGCAGATAATAAATAAGACCTATGCAATCAGGATTCTCAATGGTAGTTACAGACAAAAATTTTCAGAAAGTGTCAACTGACAAATTCAATTGTTACTTTTACAAATAAAAACTTTATTTGTATGGATATGAAGCCTGGAACCAATAGACCTAGGATGAATAATTTATCTCCTAGGACCCTTTAAAAGTCCTTATGCTTTGGGCAGTTAGAACTGGTCAAGTATCGGGGTTCACTCCAGCCCGGTGGGGTAACAGAGCTTCCCTCAACAAGGGTACTCAGGGGCCCTTGGAAATAGGCAAGAGCCAGTGGCGGTGCCAAAGGACTTCTGGAGCCTTCTTGCAAACAGGAACGGAACTTATTAAGTTGCACCTACCAAGATGAACAAAAGGGTCTGCAGCACAAATACGACATCAGATGAAAGTGTCCCACAGTGTGTCTCCTGTTGCCTCTCCCAGTTCACCTTCTCTGCTCTCCTACTTCCCAAGGCCAGGGAAGAAAAGCAGAGAGCTCTTTGTGTGCTGCTTGGAGCCTTCACTACATCGGAGGCCCTGGGCTTGACACAGAGTCTTGCTTGCCATCCTTAGATGTCTTCACTGGTAGTGCTGGAGGTTACAGATCTCAGGAGTAGGGTGTGGGGGTCAAGTTTGAAGGGGCTTGGAGAGCAGGTGAACAGGGGAGGATTAAGAATGCAAGGGACAAAAAGGGGAGCTGGTACCTTCAGTGGTGGTTTATGTAGCTTCTATGAAGGGGGCATGGGCCCAGAAATAGCCAATCAGAAAGCAGCTTGGACTGGTGTGGCAGCTATATAAGTAGGGATTTGAAAAAGAAAAATTTTGATAGGGGGGTTAGGCACAGGCCAGGCCAATCACCGAGTTTCCCTTTCCGATCAAGCAGGTGGCTCTGGGCAGCCAATCAGATTGAAAGAGGCCACACCAGAGCTAGGCTATTTGGGGGCCATCTTGGATCACTCAATGGGAGGGGGAGGAGTGGAATACCAGGATGTGGGACAAAGGTCACAGGCCCCAGAGGATAGATGTTAGTCCTCCAAGTGGGCCAGACAAGTCTCTGTTCCTGGAGTTCTTTCTAGGACTCTCAACTCTATGTCCAGAGTTACAAGTGGGAGGGGCAAGAATAGGGTAAAACTTGGATAAGGTTCAGGCCTTTACCTGGGTCAGACAAATCTCCACCCAAGCCCCTTCTAGGTCTTTCTCAGGGACCCCAAATGATTGCCAACAGTCAAGGAAGCACACGTTTAGTCTAAATTAGATAATCCCCATATTAATAACAATTTATGATAAGCTAACAACCCTATAAGGGAGAAGGACCCGGCAACCCACTCCCAAAAATCAATCCACCATTGAAAACCCTATCAATAGCAGAGAAGCATTGACAATAATAGTGTTTCGCATGCTGCATGTAGGGTCACTATGAGTCAGATACTGACTCAGAGGCACCTAACAGCAACAACAATCCTATAAAGCCTGCAGCTGTAGCACTGTGGCATCCAATCCTGTCTCGGAAGCTAAGTAGGGTCTGGTCTGGTTAGTACATGGATAGGAGACTGCCTGGGAATACCAGGTGCTGTAGGCTTGGGTGAGGACCTAGCAACCCACTCCCAAAAAGCAATCTGTCATTGAAAACTCTATGAATACCAGAGAAGCACTGATAATAGTGTTATGCCTGTTGTACATAGGGTTACTATGAGTCCAATACAGACTCAACAGAACCTAACTACAACAACAATAACCACCATTCTGTAAACTTTGATTCTCATGAACAAATATCTGAAAGCCAGTGACCTTATGTTTTAAATAACCACTTATGTAGCCAGATCTTATGCTTTAAAACGAACCACCCTCAACAAAAACAGAACAAGTCGCTATGTCCCCAGATGCTGGGATGGTATATGTTGGATGATACTTGTTTCACCAGGAAGGGTCAGAGTTGCTTGAGATAGAAATCACTTCTAACAGGAAATAATATTTGCTTTTGACTGAGAACACTATCAATCCATCAAGGATACCACTTTCTTAAACAGAAATTAGTTCCTTAGTTCTAAAAAGTCTGTTGGTCTACTGTCATAATTGTTGTTGTTGTTAGGTGCCGTCGAGTCGGTATCCAACTCATAGCGACCCTCATAGGGTTTTCAATGGCTGAGTGCTTCGGGATTGCCTTGGGAGTGGATTGCCAGGTCCTTCTTCCATTTTTGCGGTGCTGGGAATTGAACTCGGGGCCTCAGAGACTGCAGTGCAGCGCTCTACCCACTGAGCTAAATCCCAGCTACTGTCATAATTAGGCTAAGAAAATAAGAGGTAACTGAAATACTTTTTGTTCTGAATTACTGAAATACCAGAGTGACCAGAATTTCTAGGAAAGCTCAGTCCTTGTCCAAAAAAATTCTAATTTGAAGTTTTCACCTATAATAAGCCAAGTTGAATATATTTGTTCCTTAAGCCTCTACAATATCTCATAAAATTGTTTTCATTATTAATAGAAGAAAAAGAGCCATACATAATAATGTCAGATTTAAATGAAAACATTTTTTCAATATTGAATTCTGGAATACAGTAAATAAAGAGATAAGAAAATTTCCAGTCAAAAATCAGGGACATTTCATATGAAAATGTTAGGATCTCTAGTAAAGCAAAACAACTTTTAACTATTTAATAACTGGTTTGTGTTTAAGATATCAGTAATTTATAAACTGGATGCCCTAGCACACACCTATAATCCCAGTGATTCAGGAGGCTGAGGGAGGAGGATCACTAGGTTGAGTCCAGAGGCAGCCTGTGCAATTTAGCAAGATCCTGTCTCAAATACACACACATATACACACATAAATATGTTGGGGATACAGCTCAGTGGTATAGAACTTTGCCAGCATGCACAAGGCCCTAGGTTCACTCCCCAGTACTGAAAAAAAAGTCAATAATTTATAAATTATGATAATTTATAAATTATCAAATGTTAATAACACTATTATCTTATGATATTTTCAGTGTATAGTCATAAAATAAGAGTTTGGAACTTTTTACAATATTGGAATCACATTGTAGATAAAATTTATCCAAATAACAAATGAATATGGTTAAAATCAAATTTTACACAGTTTATTTGTGCCTATACCTTCCAAACATAAGACTCACATCCCTGTAGAAAATTTCAGCTCTGTTTTAAATTTCTTTTGGTAACTAGCTCCTTTATCTTAGTAACTACATAAATTTTTATTTATTATTTTGTCATTTTGTTGTTGCTGTTGTTAGCTGCCATTGAGTAGGGTCCAACTCATAGTGACCCGGTACACAACAGAAGGAAACACTGCCTGACACTTTGCTATACCTAGAACTATTGTCAGTGCTTCTCTGCTATTCATAGTGTTTTCCTTGGCTGAGTATTTAGAGAGTGAGCTGCTAGGTCCTTCTTATGTTGCAGCACCTGGTATTCTCAGATGAATTCCCATCCAAGCACTAACTAGGCTGACCCTGCTTAGCTTCTGAGGTCAGACTATGTCAATTATGAACTATAGCAATTAAAAAGTAAAAGTACAGATAAAATAATATAGAATGGAGAGATGATAATGTCATAGGAGAGAGACACTATTATCTTCATAAATGAACATTGAGATCAATCAAAAAAGAGATCAAGTAGAGTTGATGGAATAATTGGAATTGAAAATACCAATTTTGGAAAAGAAAAGGAAACTGTGTGAATTAATTTTTTTAAAGAATAAATGATAGATCCACGTGTGGTTATGCACACCTTTAATCACAACACTCAGGAAGCTGAGACAAGAGAATCAGGAATTTGAGGCCAGCCTCGGCTACATAGCAAGAACATGCCTCAAAAACAGAACAAACAACTGACCCACTAAACAAAAAGCAAATCTTACAATGACAAGTCTATAGCCATACAAATGGCATTTATATTATCTTCTGTAATATATTTATTCCACTACTATTTTCATTTGGAGAGATATTCCCTAAAATATTGACAACTCTTCATGCCTTTCCTCTCTCCTGTGTGCGTGTGTGTGTGTGTGTGTGTGTGTGTGTTTGTCCCACTGGGAGTTTGAACTCAGGTCCTTGCATACACTTTCCAAGTGCTCTACCCAGTCCTTTTATTATTTTTTATCTTGAGATAGGATTTTGCTATGTTATGAAGGTTGCCTCTGGCCTCAAACTTGCAGTTCTCCTGTCTCTGCCTCTCAAGTCTCTGGGATTACATGCATGTGCCACTCTGCCCAGCAACTTTCCTAATATTTTTATCAAAGGAAGAATGACTCATTTGTTAGGTCAATCTGAAAGGGAAAATGAATATAAGCAAAATCTCTCCCATTCATATTTTTTTGTCCCTTAGGCATCAACTGTGTCCCCAAGAGGACAAATTCCTGCTACATTTATTGTCATGTGCCATGGAGTCCTGTCCAACTCATAGCAAGCTTCACAGGGTTTTCATTGGCTGATTGTTGGGGATTGCATCAAGAGTGGTTTGCCATGTCCTTCTCCCATTTTTGCAGTGCTGGGGATGGAATTCGGGACCTCAGAGACTGTAGACCATCACTCTACCAATTGAGCTAAACCCCAGACCCTGCTATGTTTACCAGGGCAAAACAGTACACAAGGCTGGTGGGTGTCCAGAATTGTCTATAAGCATTTAATTTTGAGGTATGACAGTAGTAAACCCATCGTATTGCAGACCTATGTCACATTCTTACACATTACCTTTTTAATATAATACTTTGATTCTACTTGCTTGACTTCTTGTGCTATTTAATTACAAGTTCTGTACAATTTATTGGTCTATCTTAATCACTGAATAAGGATCAACAGAGAAAGTGATTGCTGGCCATCCTTGTGGCTGGTAAGACTTCTATTACTGAACAAACTTCTGCTATACTTTGCCATGGCCTTGATAAATAGACTGGATTTATGCTATTAAAACAACATGCTCATATTGATGTAATGTTTGAAGTTAGTGAGAATCATGTGGAATAATGATACTGATAATTTCCAAGTGTTTGGTGTGTACAATTTGATCATTTTTTGTATTTGTGTGGTTGGATTTTAGCTTAAATAATCCAAGAAGGTAGCTTTAGAGTTTAACTTTGGTCAGCAAGCCATGTAGTATCTTTACTTGATGAGTACCTGTAATTTACAAAGATTTGTTTTGAAACAAGAAAAGCTACAGGCTCCAGGCTCAGCAAATTCAACTTGTAAGAATGATGGAAAACTTAGTAAGCAAGGAACAATGCCCAGCAAGAAGACTTTTGATACTGGAAGCAGGGTTTTTGTCATTTCCTCTGTTAAATCTGCCTGTGTTTCCATGATTTAAATGGCAAAGTATACCCACTGAAGAGCACTTCTGAGAAGAGTAGGCTTAAATAATAGTCCATGGCAGATATAGATGGCAATACTCATTCATCTGCCCAAATTTATTTCCTCTTTTATATTATTTGGAATTTCTCTTATGACAATTCAGGTAAAGAAAGGAAGGGTAGAAAGATTAAATTTACAGGACCTTTAGAGCTATACTAAACAATTTCAGTCACTCTCACACACACAAATATGCACATACAGGCACATACACATTCAATGGTACAATGGTTCTTTAAATGTAATAAATGTGAGGTAATATTTCACAGAATGAACTGATCATATCTATGCATAGAGAGACATTGATGTACTTTAACGTGTAAATTACGTTGGGAACATTGATGGTTGCCAGAATTTAAAGGAAGAAGGAGTAGACAAGGACAGAGGAGACATATGAAGAAACTTTTAGAGGGAAGGACTGTCCTATAGGGGTCCTTTGGTAGTAGCCAAAGGATTCATCTGTCAAAACCTGTAGAACTGTACATCACAAAGAGTGATATTTAATGTATGAAAACTTAAAAAAAAAATTCAACCAGAATGTAATGGATTCCAGGATGGAACACAGAAGTTGGCAGTTAAATTTATTTATATTATCAATATAAGCCATAACTCTACTGAAAGGAGTAAGGTTTTTTTTAAATGAGTTGACCTAAGTAGCCATAGAAAGCAACATTTTCACTTGAAATCAAGGCCATATGTAAAAGGACATGTGTATCAGTGCTGTACTTCATAAAATTGTTTTTCACAGTGTACTTGTTTCCTACACATACACTGCAGTTGAAAAAATAAGCAAATGGAAAAAAATGGTGGGCACTAGGTTTCTGTCAGAGAGAGAAGTTAAAGATGAACAAGAAAGATGTCTAGAATCAATCTTGTGGTATTGAAAGAATAACAGACATTAATATGAATGCATAATAATATTTATATATAAATATATTTGTATATCTTAATATATATCCATGATATACCATATATATGGAGACATTCAGAAACTGCTATAGATTCCTACACGTGTTATATACATATATATGTATGTGTATGTGTACGTGTGTGTGTGTGTGTGTGTGTGTGTGTGTGTGTGTGTTATGTAGCTCTTTGTGCTGAGGAATAGAAGAAATGACATCACAATAGCAACAAACACAGTGATCACCCAGATATTAGTTTCTAAATACCAGACTCCAATAAAAGAAATGAGTGCCCTTTAGGAAAAGAATGACTGACTTATAGTGAGGGGAGAAATATAGCAAGAATACTACAAGATGATAATGGAACATTTTGTAGTATCAGGAAGTAAACAGTACTTGAAAAACATATAGGAGCTTTTTTTAGATATAAAATATTTTGGAATATTTCAAAGAAATACACAGCTAACTTGAAAGAACTCCAATGACCAAATCTAGGACAATAAAATTAGTCATATAAAATTTGATTATAAAAATTGGATTATAACCTAAATACAAAATAAATATATATGTATGTACAATAAAATTAATAAATGATTGAGCATGTAAATAAATGAAATAGGAAGGAGAAAAATCTTCCATACAGAAAATTTGAAATAGCATAGCACATAGATATACCCACATCTGGGAGTTCAAACAAAATTCCCCACCTCTTAAGTGTGGGCTGTACATAGGGATATCATTCCATAAAGGAGATCAGAAAGAATAACTTTTGGGAGGACTAGTATGGGCGGCTAAACTAACAACAGGGCTGGGGGTTAGCTCAGTTGGTAGAGTGCTGCTCTGTGCTCTCTGAAGCCCAGGATTCAATCCCCAAAATGAGAGAAGGGCAGGGCAATCCACTCCTAAAACAATCTTGAAATAATCAGCCATTGAAAATCATATGAGTGTCAGAGAAGCACTAACATAGTGCCAGGCCTAGCACAGTGCGTCAGGGAGTATTTAGCCCTGTTGTACACAGGGTTGCTATGAGTCAGACCTGACTCCAGAGCACCTAAAAACAACAACAAAACTAACAAGGATCGCCTTAACCAAGAGATTGCAGTTTAGTCTCACTCATCTAATGGGAGGAAAACTATCAAACAACCTTAAATTGGGAGCCATTGTACTGAACAACTGGTGAGAACTCCTCAAAACTGCCAAAATCATGATCGGAAGGAGAGACTGAGAAACTGCCACAGAGCAGTGGAGAATAGGAAGACATGCAAAATATCAAATGCAGAGCTGTTCCCTAAAAAGGATACTGAAAGGAAAGGAGGATTTGGACAGAAAAAGTGGTAAAATATGTGTTCAAATGTAATCAGTAGCAACATAACACTGTGGGCTCCCTCATTTTGACAAAGGTACCACAGTCATCCAAAATGAAATGAAAGAAGTGAACTAGCTGAGGGGACTCTTAGCACAATCTGGGCAACTTTTCTGTTAATCTCAAATTCCTCCAATAAAATGATTATAAAAAATAGATGGTGAGATACAGGAGTCTTTGGCAGAATTTCACATCTTTACTAGACTTCCCAAAGCAATAAATATAGATTTAGGTGACAATATTGCGAAAAGTGATTCTCCAGATAGGGGGAATAAATGTGAAGGTGAATTATTCCCTAGGAGGAAGAATTTGTTGACCTAAGAAATTACATGACAGGGGACAGCGGGAACAGCATGCACTGAAAATGCTTGCAAGAAATTGTTATTAGTCAGCTCCCTGGGCAGCTATAGTACTACAGTGTGGGGGAAACTGAGGCTGTTACAGTAAATGGAAAGTTAGAGATTTGATGAACCACTAGAAAGGAAAATAAAATCTCATCTTTCCACCATTGCAAATTTATAAATTTTACAAGTGGGCAGCAAATTCTAAATGGACTCTCATAAAAAAGGATCTTATTCATAGAGGGACTTCACCTCCAGCTGCAGGAGATCCATAGGGTCAATGGTATTCCCCTTTTTGTAGAGACATCACAAGGTAAGATCACAGATCAGGGAATCAGAAGCACTGGCTCAGACTGCCTGGCACCTTGGTGAGCTTAAATTGAAGTTTTCTTCTATATACTTTCCATTTGCCAGATATTTTGCTACAATACTAGACACTAAGTTTTAGAAACTGAATATATAATTTTGCCTGGGACAAGTAATCTAGTAGCTTGGCATTTGCTTATCTAAATGTCATGCTAGTTCTATGATAGCCTAAATCCTCCTAGTGACTCTGATTTCTTTTTCTAAATCAGGTACATGCATTAAAGATTTTTTTCTGTTAGTTCTTTACCTAAAATTAAAGACTGATCAAGGCCTCTGTAGAGGTAACAGGCTTGATGGCATGTGAAACTAAAGATTTTAATTTTAGATTAAAAGATGTGGAGCTTCTGAACTTCAAGGGCCACAAATTCTAAGACAGAGGAGGGGGGTTGTACACAAAGCATTGTGCAACTTCCAAGAACACTAGTTCTTCCCAAATTTGTCCAGGAACAGTCTTGTAGTTTTCTGACTAGGAGGAGAGTGCAGCCAGCCAAGTCCTCTTCCATCATATATAGGGTTCTCTGGAAATCAAACTTTGATGTGGGGTTTGTTACTAAGGTAGGGTGTTTACTAAGTATCCTTGGAATCAATATCTGGAGAACTGGAGTAAAGAAAACAAGATTGGACAGGCAGAAGTCGAGCTGCACTGGCAACTCCACAGAAAGCTTAGTATAAAAAAATGACCCATCAGATTTTCCCTGCATTTTGTCAGAATAGCCGGTGTCTCACATGTCCTGTTTAACTCTGGGTGTGAGCCTCCTTGGGAAGATCGTGCCCGATGAGTATGGCAACTCTATGCACAGAAGCAACTCTGAGGGGACTGACAGCTGAAGGCTGTCAACTGACTCTTCTTCCAGAGCCAAGACAAGAGATCTCCCTTGAAGGATTGAGTGGAATTTTGAATAAAAGTTCTGAACAGTATTCAATAAAGTCTTGGCATGGAACGTCACATTGAGCTGGTTCTCAATAAATATTCACCTTTTAAATTTTTTATTAGGGCTTTTTTAGGTGGTGTACAACTTAATGGGTTTCATCAGGACATTTCCACACATGCTTGTCATTGCTCATTGTTCATGCTTACCTTGTTATGGCCCCCTCCTCCCAATTCCCTTCTTCCCTACCAGTAAATTGTCCTCCCTCTTCTTCCATGTCTTATTTGTGTGTGTGTGTGTGTGTGTGTGTGTGTGTGTGTGTGTGTGTGTACACACACGTCAGATTTTGCCTTAAGGGCAAAATATAAGATATTTCTCTTCCTATCTCCCATTATTCTTCCTTGTTTCTCCTTCCCCTTTCTCTTTAGTCCCTTTTCTCCCCGTGCATACATCCCCTTGTACCTTCATGACCTAGGTATTTTAATATTGAATATAAATTGAATCTAACATGCATATATGAGAGAAAATGTGGTGTTCTGTCTTTCTGGTTCTGGCTTATTTCACTTAAAATGATGATCTCTAGTTCCATTTTCCAGAAAATGCCATAATTTCATCCTCCTTTAGGGCTGAATAAAACTCCATGGGGTATATACACTGCATTCTTCTTATCCAGTCATCTATTGATGGACACCTAGGTTGATTCCATATCTTGGCTATTGTGAACAGCACTATAATAAACATGCATGACCAAGTATCTCTCTGGCATGTTGATTTATATTCCTACAGATATATACTCAGGAGTGGAATAGCTAGGTCATATGGTAGTTTTACTTTTAGTTTTTTGAGGAACCTCCATACTGATTTCCATAGTTGTTGTTGTTAGGTGCCGATGAGTCAGGTCCCACTCAAAGAGACCCTATGTACGACAGAATGAAAGAGGCATTATATCTGACAGTGCTTGCCTGCTATCCACAGGGTTTTCAATTGCTGATTGTTTTTGTAGTGGGCTGCCAAATCCTTCTCCCATTTTTGCAGTGCTGGAGGATCCAACACAGGGCCTCAGAGTGCACAAAGCAATTATTCTATCAACTGAGCTAAACCACAGCCTGCGATTTCCATAGTGGCTGCACTAAATTGCATTCCCATCATCACTGTATAATGACTTTGTTTTTCCCTACATCCTGGCCAGCACTTGTTATTTGATTTCTTAATGATAGTCATTCTGACGAAGGTAAGATGAAATCTGTATGTAGTTTTGATTTACATTTCCCTGATGGCTAAGGATGTTCAACATGTTTTCATATGATTGTTGGCCATTTGTATTTCTTTTTTTGAGAACTCTCTGTTCAGTTCATTTGCCTATTTTTTTATTGGATAACTTGACTTATGATGTTTAATTTGTTGCTTCTTTATATATTCCATATATTAATCCCCTGTTTGATATTTGGCTGGCAAAGATTTTCTCCCACTCTGTAGGCTGCCCCTTCACTCTAATAATGGTCTCCTTTGCTGTGCAAAAGCTTTTTAATTTCATGCAATCTCATTTGTCAATTCTTGCCATCGTTTACTGCACTCTAGGGGTCCTTTTCAAAAAAGGACCTATGCCTATGCCTATGTCTTGAAGTGTTTTCCCTAAGTTGTCCTCTAGCAGTTTCAAAGTTTCAGGTCTTACATTAAAGTCTTTGGTCCATTTTGAACTGATTTTTGTAAAAGTCAGAGAGAGGGATCTAGTTTCAGTCTTCTACACGAGGGTAAGCAGTTCATTCAGTATCATTTGTTGAATAGGCTGTCTTTTCTCCAACTTCTATTTTTGGCACATTTGTCAAACATCATGTGGCCATAGCTACATGAGTTTACTTCTGGATCCTCTATTTGGTCTACATGTCTGGTTTTGTTTTGTTTTGTTTTGCCAGTACCATGCTGTTTTTGTTACTATGTCTCTGTGATATAATTTGAAATCACATATTGTGATGCCCCCTGTATTGCTCTTTCTGATTAGGATTGCCTTAGCAATTCTGGGTCTTTAGTGCTTCCATATGAATTTTAGGATTTTTTTCTATTTCTCTGAAGAATTTCATTGGCATTTTCGTGGGGGTTGCACTGACTCTGTGAATTGCTTTCAATAATGCAGCCATTTTCACAATATTAATTCTTCCAATCTAGAGCATGGAAGAGATCTTTCCACCTTGGAGATCCACATCTGGAGATACGCCTTGTTCACTTCCTCTCACTGCTCAGCTCTGTTCTGCATTCTGAGACCATCCTATAAAACTTCTTTGTGATTTCTATGCTTTTCCAGTCCCCCTTCCTTTGGAAAAGAGTCCACTCTTTCCTATTCTGACACATTTGTTATACCATGTCACATGGAGGGTGCACCTAATCTGCCATCTTACCTTTCAAATATTCACCTGTTTAAAATATTCACCTTTTTAATGTTAGAGACTGGGGGAATCTACATAGTACATCACCATATCTACCATAATCCCCTGACACTCCAATTCTATTTCCTAGAAATACTCTTTATAAATAGCATTCCGTGTTCAACTGCTGATATTTTATATGTATCTAATGTTCATGGGAATGCATGCACATTAATCTCACAATTATTCAACCCATAATCTCTTTTATCAGACATTTAAAAGGTGGTGTTTGTTGGTTTGTCATTACAAACACACCATGATGAACCAAAATATCAAGATCTTATTTTATGCTCCCCCTCAGCCTCTAAAGCCTAATATATGGCTTTGCCCTGCACTGAAACTCCATAAATATTTGGAGATTGCAATGTAGCCAAGTTAATGCAATCATGAATTTAGAGTAACAAGTTTAGATCTCACCTTACAGGTTGGTCAATTATAGACTCTTCTTTGAATCTTTTTCCTTATCAGGCACCATAATAAAGTCTGTTCTATTTACTCTGCAGAGAATTTTGAGTCAGTAATGATTTGATATATAACAACTAACATTTTTTGAGAGCTTCAAAAGTTTCACACACTGCTAAAGAGCTACCGATTCAGCTGGGTGCCAGGACACACACCTGTAATCCCAGCTATGTAGGAGGCTAAGGCAGGATGATTGCAAGTTCAAGGCCAGAGGCAGACTACACAATTTAGGGAGACCCTGTCTCCAAATAAAAATAAAAAGGAGGGCTTAGGGGTAGAGGTCAGTGGTAGGATACTTGTCTAGCATGTGTGAAGACCTGAGATTTCACTCCCCAGCACCATAAAAAAGAGCTATTAATTTGTTAGGTTCTATAAATATTAAAGCAAAGATTGTTTAATATTAATTTTTATGCAAGCTAAGGAACAGAGGGGCTGGGATTTGGCCCAGTGGGTAGAGCGCTGCGCTGCAGTCTCTGAGGTCCCGAGTTCAATTCCCAGCACCACAAAAATGGGATAAGGGCCTGGCATTCCACTCCCAAGGCAATCCCGAAACAGTCTGCCATTGAAAACCCTATGAGGGTCGCTATGAGTCAGATGCCGACTCGATGGCACCTGACAACAACAACAACAACAACAAGGAACAGAGAGAAGCGATTTTCCCAGGGTTATATAACCATTGAGTAATGGAGCAAACATGAAATCAGGCCAGCTCTTGCTCACTACTTTATCACACTTTTTCCACATAAGTATTATTGTTTATATTCTGAAGCAACAAAACTAGTCATTATTGGATGGAGATATAGATAGATAGATAGATAGATAGATAGATATAGATATAGATAGATATAGATATATAGATATATAGATATATATACTTGATTTTTATAACCGTTGCACATATTAAAAAGAAAAATTACATTTGCACATTAAACTACTTATCCCAAAAATTCCTGGAGACTTGAGGTATAGCTCAGTGGTAGAGCAGGCATGCACAAGGCCCTGGATTCCATCCACAGCACAAAAGAAAAAAATGTTGATTTTTCTAATGTGAACCAGGCACTTATTAAGGTACTTGTGGTAGAATAGAAAAAAAAGTAGTAATTCTTTCATACATACAGCTTATATCCTAGTGATAAAGACTGCACAATTTCAAATTACTAACATATAGAGTATATTAGATAACTTGGATAGAGATAACTGTTTAGAAGAAGAGAATTAAGCAGAACAAGTACATAGAAGTTTTTATAGAGAGCCAGAGACAACCTCACTGAGTTGAATCTTAGTAAAAAAAATTTAGCATAACTTAATTGTTCGATTAGGGCATGGCATAGAATTTAGCATAGAATACATCCTGAATAAATATTTACCTTTCTAAATGTAAGAAACAAAAGAAATATTTATTTTAATAATATCCATAAAGTATGACCATACATAGGAGCATAAGAGTATATATTGTGGTTGCAATTCATAGTAATTTTTTGTAGAGTAAATCATTTTAAGCAAGTGTAACTTCATTTTTGTTGTTGTTGTTGTTGTTCTAGGGATTGAACCCAGGGCCTCATGCTTGCATGTTTTTCAAGTGCTGGACCACTGAGATGCACGCTCAGCCCATTTTTTTACTGTTTGAGACAGGGTCTCACTAAATTACGCATACTGCTTCTGGTCTCGAACTTGCGATCCTCCTCCCTCTGCCTCCTGAGTAGCTGGGATTATAAGTGTGTGCCATGGCGCCCAGCTCAGAACTTCAATATTTTAAGTAAATATAAGAAATAGGACGCTAGGAGTGGTCTCACACGCCTGTAACCCCAGCGGCTCTGGAGGTGGAGGCAGGAGGATCACAAGTTCAAGACCAGAGGCAGTCGGCGTAACTTAGCGAGACCCTGTCTCAAAAAGTAAAAAAAAAAAAAAATGGGCTGGGGTGCAGCTCAGTG
The DNA here is from genome assembly GCA_007922755.1 of Pedetes capensis. Lineage (NCBI taxonomy): Eukaryota > Metazoa > Chordata > Mammalia > Rodentia > Pedetidae > Pedetes > Pedetes capensis. Next base: position 48,661 of record VMDO01011466.1, on the reverse strand, counting down.
GTCCAGCACTTGCAAAGCATGCAGGTGTGAGGCCCTGGGTTCAACCTCAGTACCACCAAAAAAAAAAAGAAATAGGAAGAAATATCATTTCACTAAAGTATTCATAAATATAAAAGATAGGAGTATTGTTTGTTAAAATTTAAATTAAACCCACTTTACTGGATACATAGAAACATAAAAAATATACATATTAATGGAGTACCGTTATATTTTAATACACATATCCATCATCCTCTTTTATTTCCATCAAGTTAAATATATTAAAATAGCTTTAAATCACACATTCCATCATAATTTGCATAAATTATATCAGATTTTCATATAATCCTCTTTATTCCATTTTATGTTTTAGATTTAGCAATGTACTCTGCTTTTAGTGTTTGAGAGTATGGGGAATTGATTCTTCTATACTACAACACTCACAACACTGTTTGAGTATATTTTCCTCTTAGTTTTAGGATTGAAATACACTCTCTATTACAGTACGTTGACAATGGATATCACTTACACAGTCCTTGCTATTTTGTAATTACATCTACTTTCCAATGTATTCCTTATAATAGTAAGAAGCATTATAATTAACCAATGATACACATATATACAAAAAATGATTTAGTACAGATTTAGTGCAAGTCACCAAAATCTTAGCTATTATATTAATCTGTTTTCAAAAATAAAAAATAAAAACCTAGACAACTTTCAATCTCATGAAATTAATGTATGGTTAACAGAGATAATATGCTACTTTCAAATCAAAGTAAAACTTCTCTTTTCCTAATAATATGGTCTTTTACAAGACATATATTGTAAATGTACTTTGCTGAAATAACAAATAGTGTTTTTCAAGGGTCTGGTTCTGAAAAAGTTGATGATGCATGCACCACCCAATTTTTCTCATTGAATGCAATTATAAATCACAGAAAGAATGCATAGAGCAGGGATTTGAGAACCCTAAAAAATATACAGTGACAGCAGAAGGAAGATAAAGATCTGAATTTTAAATCTCCTGGAAATGGAAGTAAGTATACTTCCCCTGTCCCTAGGGATACCTATAAACCTAGAAATGTGCACTGTGCATAGATGAAAAGAGCTGCAAGAGTCAGAGAGGAAAATCTCTGTTGTTGTTTTTTCTTTCTCTTCCTTTTCTCCCTTATACTCAGGCAATACTATGATAGCAGTCGTAGCAAAGGCCCAGCAGTGACAGCAGATAGTTACCTAAAACTCTAAGGAGAAATAAACCTTTCCCTTGGACCAGAGGATCTGTAGTTCAAACAGAATGAGGTAAATTCCTGTTGCTTTTTTCTCCCCTATCCTTGTACTATAGTAACAGGAAGAGCACAACAGAAATAAGGAAACTCAAAACATAAATAAAATGGAATGCTCAGTAAAATACACTTGAGTAACACAAAAATGTTGAAAATGAAAAATGAACAACAACAAAAAAAGTGTAGCAAACTGCCACGGAATACATTTAAAAATATTAAGGACAAATGAAACACCTAGAAAATTGCAGGAAGAATAAATGGCCCTAATATACTTGTTAAAAGATAGAGACAACCCAAGTGGACTTAGAAACTGAAAACCTCAACTATATACTATATGCCAGAATCCTCTGGGAATAGAATGATGTAGGTATACTTGTCGCCAGAGGTCTAGGCCAGGGGTCTGACTCTGGAGGATCCCAACAGAAAGGCTCTTCCACCCACCACCTCAGGAATCCTATGAAAGACATCAGTGGTGGTGAAGAAAGAAACATATTTATTCACTATAAGTATAATGGGAAAGAAGAGGAGGACAATGGTCCTCAGCCTTGCTTCAAAGTATTGACAAGAGCTTCAGGGGAAGAAGAAAAACTGGGGCCAAGTATTCTTGGTCAAGCAGTCTATGGTAAACTGTGTCTGGCTGATCATTGTCTCAGTCTGGTTCAGTAAGGTCCTGCTGGCTCCAGGGAAATTGTTACTGCTGGAAGGAGGGAGGCAATTCAGTTCCTGTTGTGAGCTGATTGCTCCCACTTAGAGAAGGGCACCTTCAGTTCCTGTCCTAGGGGATCTGCCCGCAAGACTTACTGTTCCTGGAATCTTAAAAATAGCTTAGTTGCTTTTATCTCAGTGTCTTCAGACTCCAGAGGGGATGAGGGAAGTAAGGTAAACTTGGGGCTAATCAACCTTGTGTTATCAGATTTTAAACAGGTATTCCTTAATATTTCTGCATGCAGATAAGCCACACTGTGACTCAAAATTTAAGAAAGCTGTAGACCCAGCCAAGAAAAGAGTCAGTGCATTTAGCCAAAGAAACACTGAAGTCTCTCTTATAGTATTCATAGAGAGTGGAGTAGGCAGGAATACAGGGAATAAAGAGGTCTCTGCAGCCTCCTATTTCCTGGCCATCTACTTCTCAACCATTTGCCTTTGCCTTTCCAGCTACCTGTAACATGAATATCAGTGTAACCCTCCTCTGAGGCAAAAGCTTTGATCTGGTGGTCAGTGCTTTCCTGATAGATAAAAATCTTTACAAATACCATGCTAGCTAGAAGGAAGAAGACGACAAAAATAATTCCTGCATTCAACCAGAAAAGATAATAAAGACTAAGTACAAGTGCCAACCTTCAGCAACTGGATTGGATGTTGTTTCGTGGATTCTGCTCCCCTGCCAAGTTTGGTGGCCACCTGGATTCCCAAATTTGTGAACTGCCTGCCTCCAAGCTTCACTGGGAATCTTTTAACTTATTCTAAGTGCAGACCCCAGGTGTGCAATATTTCTTTCCTTCTCCTGAAGGCTCAAACTTCACTATAAAAATCAATTTGACCTCAGCTCTAGGCAGCAGTAATCCCTTACTATTGCCCACTTGCATATCTCCAAGGTATACTATCTTTAATAAACTCGGTCCACTATAACTTCTATGTCTTGTATAAATTCTTTTATAAAGGAAACACAAATGAACGGAGGTATCTGCTGCTAGGGAGGTATTTGCTGCTGCTGGGGAAGGACTTGCCTGTCACTATCCACCAGACCAGCATTCAGAACCCACACTCACTACTCAGACTGCTTCCATTTTCTTGGTAACCATATGACTCCATTAGTATGAAGGGAAGTAGATTTGGGAGCTAGGAAAATGGCCATGAATAAAGGGGAATTTAATAATAAAATGATCATCTCTCCAAGAATATGTGGCAATCTAAATATGTATGCCCTTGGCAACACAACTTTAAAATATATGAAGCAAATTGGTAAAGTTGAAGAGATTTGGGAAAAATATCAAAATTATTGTTGGAAGCTTCACCACTCTTGTCTAGATTATAAACAGAACAAGTAGCCACAATTTTAAAAAATGAAGAATTGAACAAAGTACTGCCATCAACCAATTGGATCAAATGACATTCATGAAAACTCCAATAACAGAAAACTACACGTTTCTCAAGTCCACATGCAGAAAAAGAACTCTCAACATACACATTATCCTGAGTCAGAAAACAGATTTGAATAAACTTAAGAGAAATAAAAACTATAAGGTATGTTTTTAGTCATAAAAAATTAAAAAACAAGTTAATAATAAAAAGATAATTAGAACTTGAGAACTAACAATACTGTGAGACAGTCTCACAGGAAATGAGAAAATACTTTGAATCAAAGTTAAAGGAAAACAGCTGGGTGTGGTGGCGCACGTCTGTAATCCCAGCAGCTTGGGAGGCGGAGACAGGAGGATTGCAAGTTCGAGACTAGAGGAAGTCTATGTAACTTAGTGAGACCCTGTCTCAGGAAGTAAGGAAAAAAAATAAAAGGGCTGGGGGTGCAGCTCAGTGGTCCAGCACTTGCAAAGCATGCAGGGGTGAGGCCCTGGGATCAACCCCCAGTACCACAAAAAAAAAAAAAAAAAAAAAAAAAAAAAAAAAAAAAAAAAAAAAAAAAAAAAAAAAAAAAAAAAAAAAAAAAAAAAAAAAAAAAAAAAAAAAAAAAAAAAAAAAAAAAAAAAAAAAAAAAAAAAAAAAGTTAAAGGAAAACAACAAATCAAAATCGGTAAGTGGAGTTAGAACAGTGCTTAGTGAGAAAATGAGAGGATTAAACACACAATATACTTACATTAGAAAAGTATCAAATCAGCAATCTAGACTTTTGCTTCTAGAAACTAGGGAAATATAAAATGAACAAAGTAAGAAGACAGAAGAGGAAAAGAAAAGACAGAAATCAATTAAACAGAAAACAGAAAAAAATCAATATGAGCAAACTTGGTTATCTGTGAAAGAGTTAAAAAAAATAGGTAGACTTCTAGCCAAACTGACAAAAAATTGTAAAGACACTAATGACCAATATGAGGACTGAACAAGGAGTAAACAGTATAGTAAATATGTTGTTGTTAGGTGCCATCGTATCTGACTCATAGCAACCCTACATATAACAGGGGAAACACTATTGTGAGTGCTTCTCTGCTGTTCATAGGGTTTTCAATGGTGGATTGATTTTTGGGAATGGGTTGCCAGGTCAATTTCCCAAGGCTGCAGTATCTGGTGTTCCCAGGTGGTCTCCCATACAACTACTAACCAGGCCCAACCCTCCTTAGCTTCTGAGATCTGACAGGATAGCATGCCACAGGGCTACAGCTACAGGCATGGTAAATATGTTGTTGTTGTTGTTAGGTGTCCTCGAGTCGGTATCCGACTCACAGCAACCCTCATAGGGTTTTCAATGGCTGACTGTTTCGAGATTGCCTTGGGAGTAGATTGCCAGGCCCTTCTCCCGTTATAGTAAATACAGATGTTACTAAATAGGATAACAAGTGAATATTAATAGCTCTCAGCTATAAATTTCACTACTTTCTTAAAATGAAATAAGTCTTCCAAAATATCAAACTACCCCAAAATTTACTTAAGAAAAAATAAGTAACCTAAAATGTCATTTAATCATTAATAAAACTTAATATGTAGTTGTCATTATGAGCCATCCAGTTGAAGTCGGACTCATGGACACACTCAGGGTTTTCAATGGCTGATTGGTTCTGGATTGTTTTGTGGGGAGTAGATTGCCACATCTGTCTCCCATTTGTGTGGTGCTGGGGATCAAACCCGGGTCCTCTGAAAGCGTGGAGCAGCACTCTTCCAACTGAGCTAAACCCCAGCACAGGTGTGTGTGTATGTACATATATATGTGTGTGTGTGTGTGTGTGTGTGTGTGTGTGTGTGTGTGTGTGTGTGTGTGTGTGGTGTGAGTGTGTGTGTGTATCTTCCCTCTCTACAGTTGTTTTGTTCAGGCATTTTGTCATAGTGATAAAATATTGACTAATGCATGTATATAGAATTCATTTAACATATTAGAAAATCATATCATTGGTACTAATATTTCTTATGCTTGCAGCCATACCACTGTGACCTGCAATCTCATCAGATCTCGGAAGCTAATCAGTGTTGGGCCTGATTAATCCTTGGATGGGAGACTGCCTGGGAATACTGGGTGCTGTAGGCTTGGGAGAAGGACATGGCAGTCCACTCCCAAAAAACAGTCATTGAAAACCCTATGAATAGCAGAGAAGTACTGACAACAGTGCCAGGCATGGCACAGTGTTGGGTAGTATTTCATGTGTTGTAAATAGGGTTATTATGAGTTGGTCCCAATTCAATGGCACCTAACAGCAACAACAATATTTCTTGTAAGAATATGTTTATAATACCTTTCATATATACTAATCTATACTTGATGCAGTCATATTTGTAGTAAATTATTCCAAATTTAAAATATTAAGTATAGCCGTGGAAAGTGGTACATACCTATAATGCTAAGGACTCAGGAAGAAAAGGCAGGAGGATCTTAAGTTCAAGGCCTGAGGCAACCTGTGTGATATAGCAAGACCTTGTCTCAAAATAAAAAGTAAAAAATGGGTTTGGGGTGCAGCTCAGTGGTAAAGCACATGCAATGCATGTGTGAGGCCCTGGGTTCAGCCCCCAGTACTGCCAAAAAAATAAATAAATACCTATGTACCTGTTGTTGTTGATGTTGTTAGGTGTCATTGACAATCAGCCATTGAAAACCCTATGAAAAAAACATAAATAGATAAATAACATACATACATTATAATTTTAATATGTACAAATTTTGTCAATTATGTCTTTTTAATTTTAAAAAATAAAATATAAAACATTGAATATGAAGAACAAGGATCTACAATACTCAAACTGAATATTACAAACTGAGTTCTTCAGAGTCTCTTCACAAATGATTTAGTCTTCCAGCACATTCCTCTCTAATAGAACAATAGAATCATGATGATTAATGGAATATCTTACAAGGCAATACACTTATAAAATTGGCAAAAACATACAAGATTTAAAGGGAAATTTAAAAACAATAACATTGTCATAACAATGTTATGACATTATTTGTTAAATGTTTGTTAGAAAAACAAACTTCTAAATGGAAGACTGGAGGTTTCATTTCTTATAGAATAGCACCAATATAATGAAGCTTGGTAGGTCATGCAATCCTGCAAAGTAATTCATCATAGTAGCTGTCCATTGATGGAAAGAAATTCAAATGAAACAATTTTTTCTATTTCACTCAACAGCCATACTGTTTTGGAAGAAGTTAAGAGGGCAAATCCTATTTCAAAATTAACTATGTAACAGTGAACTACAGGCAAGTAAATTTTAAATTTAAATGGGAAAAACATCCTTGGTAATACTAATGCCTTCCTGTTTGCATAAATTTACTGAAAGTGGATACAAAATATTGCTTTTATTTACAACCTAAAAAACAATTTTATGGAAAGTGATTACTTTCCAATGTCATTGCTGTATAACAAATGAATTATAAGCAACAAGAGTAAGTTCAGCAAAATAAGTTTATAGATAGCTGTCAAAAGGATTATCAAGTGTTTTTATAAGTCCTTAGTATTTTTTTATTTGGTGGCATTAGGGGGCTGAACTGAGGGTTTTGCACATACTTTGCATGGGCTCCACTACTGAACTGCATCCCAGGCCCCTTTTTAATGTTTTTTTTTTTAATCTTGAAATAAGTTCTCACTAAGTTACACAGGCTGCCCCTGGCCTCAAGCTCACATTCCTACTCTGTGCCTCTCAAGTTGCTGCAACAGCCAGTTCATGGTATTCTTCATCAAAAATATTTTGTCACTGTGCATCTTAGAATCATTTTCTTATCAGCATTAATAGTAAATTTTAGTATTCATTTTTCTTTTTATATTCCAGATACAATTTTGTTGTTGTGTTGTTGTTAGGTGCCATCGAGTCATATCCAACTCATAGCAACCCTCATAGGATTTTCAGTGGCTGATTCTTTGAGGATTGCCTTGAGAATGGATTGCCATGTCCTTTTCCCATTTTTCCGGTGCTGGGAATCGAACCTGGGACCTCAGAGACTGCAGAATAGTGCTCTACCAACTGAGTTAAATCCCAGCCCAGATACAGTATTAAACTGTGTTTTTTGTCTAGAATTAACTTATTTAGTGGTTTCTTCTATTTATGAAGTTCATCTTAAGATTGTCAAAGAGGTCTAACAAAAATTATTTTTAAAATAATGATTTAAACTGACAGAATTGAGGCTTACTATAATACAACCTTGTCAAAGAAAATATTAATTCAATTTGTGACTATTTTGAAAAACATTATTTTCTAAAATCTCACTAACAGTAAAACTTCTATTTCTTTGATTATTAATGTAATTTTTTTGCATATACATGAAACATTTGTATGTTTTCCTGAATTATCCTCTGGGTTACTACTCATTCTTTGGTCAGTGATTTTAAGTTTTTTTCATAAATATATTGTATGAGTTCTGTATAAGTTAAGGCTTTATTATAATTATAGTTTTTTATATATTACAGATATTATAATATCAATGGTGACTTTATTATATAGATGGTTACCAAAAATGAAACATTCCTTAATAATACTTGCATTATATTTATTTTTAAAAATTCATCTCCTATCTTCACAAATATTTTCATATTTTTCTATTTTTTTATTTACAGTTTCATCTTAATTAAACTTGATTTGTGCTATGGCATTTATTTTACTGAAAAATATAAGGTGGTATTCTAACTTATTTTATTACATAATTATCAATAGTTCCATTTACTTCTATGGACACTTTACCCTAGAACATTTTATAAATGATCTGTTTTTACATTTATTTTTCCCAATGATCTATTGATCTTTGTGCTGTTGATAAGGTGAATTAATTATTGAGCTTTATAACTTTATAATTTCTGGTACCCCATGTCCCTTTAATTATTATTTTCTAAACCACTACCTTTATGTTTCTTAATAATTTCATTATACTAATATAATCATAAAATTCCAAAAAAAAAAAAAAACCTACTTTATGTGTGTATGCTTGTATTAAGTGGGGTTGAACTCAGGGCCTCCCATGAACTGTGCAAGTGCTCTACCACTGGGCTGCACCCTCAGCCCATTTTTTAACTTTTTTATTTTGAGTTAGGGTCTCAGTAAGTTATACAAGTGCTCTCTCTTCTAGAACTTGTAATCTTCTTGCCTCAGACTCTCAAGTAACAGGGATTGCAGGTGTGCACCATGCTGTTTGGCTCAAAAATAAAGCAATTCTAACATTCTATGTATATCTCAACCCTACAACATACATACATATATATATATATGTATATATATATATATATATATATACACATACATACATACATACATGTATATGTATGTGTGTATATATGTGTGTGTGAGTGTGTATGCATGTGTGTGTGTGTGTGTATGTGTTCCAGGTTTTCCAGTAACTTTTAACACTGACCATGCCAAGGACAAATTGTATCTATTGATTCAGTAAATACTTGAATAAATAAACATATTAAAAATCTTTTAATTTTTCTCAAATACCTGATGATTGCACAAAATATTACCAGTTTGATAATATACAGATAAGTGATTTAGCTTGTGGAAAAGTTACAATATTAGATCTCAGATAAATAGCAACTCATTTTTATATTTTCAAAATAAGCTCTATGAATTTTTGTTTGACTAATAGTTAATCCTAACTAAACAAGCATAAATACAACTTGCACATAGAAATGACCACAAATAAAATATTTAAGTAATGAATCTGAAAAATCAAGAAATAAATTCAGGACTATACATGGCTCATATACAGAGATACATGGACCGTCTCTCTGAAGGATAAAGGAGTTTTGCCGTTCCAAATTCATTGTTTCAACTGTTTGCATAATTACTGACTAATAGCGCCTGGACCATAACTGCTCTACATCATCTGTAACCCATCCTGGCTGGGTTCAATAGTAACAGAGTGGCTGATTCAAAGAGAATATGGAACCTGTGGTTTCGGCATAATTATAGCACATCATCCCTTAGATAGTCTCCTTCCAGGTGCCAATATGATGATTAATAGAAGAGGTAAAGCATCAAGATCGTTTATTACCCCTACATGGGAACCTTTAGAGAAGAGAGGAAATTCCCCAACTTAGTGCATAGAGACTTTCTGTAATAAGCTGCAGCTTCATCAACGAAGTCAAGGTTGGTGCTATTGTATCAAATCTTCCCTCACGTTTCTTCACAGACACTCGCAAAAGCCCCAAGGCAGCATTTTAGAGCAGGAAAGTGTTTCCAGCAATGGTGAGTGAAACTTTGATTTTCCCCATGGGAAATACCTTTCTGAACTGGAAAACACTCAAAACTACTCCATTAACTCTCCTTTGAGGAAGGTAGGCTTTTGTGGCTTCATATAAATAGCAACACAGAGTTAGAAGGGAATAAAACATTTCAGACCCAAAATATTAAAACTTATCCATTTGATAATCAATATAATGAACACTTAGCAAGTAAAACGACTGGATGCAAAAACACGAATCCCAAAGATATTCATGTAAAACCCACATTACGTGGAGACTGAGCAACTTCCCCAGAAGCAAACACTTTTGAATTATGTACCTTGTTCTATGGCTCCCATGTGCTGGAGATGAATATCAAATGTACAATGGACTGCTAAAAGAACCAACAGATGTGTCCTAGAAGAAGTGCAACCAGAGTATTCCTTGGATGCATGGATGGCTAGACGGTATCTGACATATTTTGGACATGTAGTCAGGAGGGACCAATCCCTGGAGAAGGATATGATGTTTGGGAGAGTGGTAGGTCAACGAAAAAATGGAAAACCCTCCACTAGATGGATTGACACAGTGTCTGCAACAATGGGCTTAAGCATAAAAAAATCATGTGTCTGGCACAGAACTGGGGAGTGTTTCATTCTACTGTACACAGGGTTGCTATGAGCTGGGCTCAACTCGAGGGTACCTAACAATAACATGGCTCCTGTACATTCATTGAAGGCACAGATAAACACCAACCAAAGTCTATGCCCGATGAACATGTTAAGGAACACATATAAATTGTGAATTTTCTAATCTTATGTTAATTGCATTTGGAATGTTAACCATTGTCTTTTTATGATGAGAGAAATATATTGTTTAAATAAAGAATCTACTCTAACACATTTCATGTACAAAGTAGCTCAATTTATTTCAGTATGAATCACACCTTGAATAGGAAAAGGTCCCCTTGATTGTGAAAGGGAAGCCTTCCTCACTCTCCTCATCCTCAATAGTATATTTTCTGAAAGACAAGTGATAGGCAGGTTAATTTATCCACTAACAGGCAATATGGAGAAAAGTGATATTGAGGTTGACTCCTGTCATTCAGTATTAGTGAATGAAGGCACATGTGTCTCCAAGTGTCTGAAAGGACATTTTCTAATGGGCCCCACACTCTAATTCAAGTCATTGATCCATTTACAAATAAAGATTCTAGCCTCAGATCACACTTGGTCCCCAAAGTTGGGTGCCCCGGATGATTGCACACCAGGCATGTCCTAGTTTGAATAAAACTAGGGGGGACATGTGCCTACTCTTTTTTCCTTTCTTCTTTCCTCTCCTTTCCTTGCCCTTTGCGCTTCTTTTTCTATCAACCTCTCTTTTTCTAGGGCCACAACTTTCTCTGTGTATCAAAGATTTTTTTCCCTCTGGAAGCATGCATAATTCTGTTCTCTTTGACTTTACCTTTCCCTGGGAAACAGAAATATCCTCATGCAGATTTATCCGGGGAACTCAGTTTATTTCAAATTCCTTTCCAGGTTTACCTAAGGTTCTCTAGGTGCCTCATTCTTCTCTGTAATTTTTCCTTAATGGTTTACTATCTTTGAATACATCATAGCTATATTGTCTACGAGAACAGCCATATTACCCTGGCATCTGATCCCATCAGTCAGAGAAGCTGAACAGTGTCAGGCCTGGTTAGTACTTGATAGGAGACTGCTTGGGAACACCAGTTGCTGTAGGCTTGGGAGAAGGACCTGGCAGCTCACTCCCAAACACCAATCAGCCATTGAAAATCCTGTGACTAACAGAGAAGCACTGTCATACTGCCCAGCATGGCACAGCATTGGGGAGTGTTTTGTCTGTTGTACACAGGGGCGCTATGAGTTGGACTCAACAGCACCTAAGAGCAACAACATATTGTCTACTGTAACTTCTGTGTCAGGTATAAATTCATTTATATGCCAGATACAAGAACCTGGATAATGCTGCAAAGTACTCAGACTTGTGTTTGAGACCTGCCTACCTGCTCTCCCAGCTTTAAATGTCAGACAGGTTTCTTCCTAACTACAAAAGCCTTACTTCCCTTTTCTTAGTGGTTTTATCTTAGAAAGCATACCATTATAAATATATTCTATGTAAATCTGTTGCCTCTCTGTTTGAGATGTAAATCTTCTATCTCTACTTGTATTAGTTAGAGTTCTCTACAGAACCAATAAGATTAGATACAGACATAGCATAGACTTAGATGCTGATACTGATGTTGTTGTTGTTGTTGTTGTTGTTGTTGTTGTTATTGTTAGGTGCTATCCAGTTGGGTCCAACTCTTAGTGACGCTCATAGGGTTTTCAATAGCTGATGGTTTAGGATTGCTTCGGGAATGAATTGTTACGTCCTTCTCCAACATTTGTGCTGCTGGGGAGCAAACCAAAGGCCTCAAAGAGCACAGAGTGGCATTCTACCAAATGATCTACACTGCAGCCCAAATGCAGATGCTATTATTGTTGTTAGGTGCCACCAAGTCATATCCAACTCGTGGCGATTCTCATAGGGTTTCAATAGCTGATTGTTTCTCGATTGCTTCAGATGTGGATTGCCACATTCTTCTCCTGTTTTTGTGGTAACTAGAGATGGAACCTGGGTCCTCAGGGAGCACAGAGTAGCACTCTGCCAACTGAGCTAACCCTCCAGCCCAGATACAGATATAGGTATAAAAGGAAATTTATTGGGGGGATTGGCTAAATGATTATGAAAGCTGAGAATTCACATGACAGATTTTATGTAAGCTAGAGACCAGTGGCACACTTCAGTCCAAGTCCACAGGCCTCAGATCCAAGAAGTCAACAATGTAAATCATTTTGAGGCCAAAAGCATGAAAACTGGATTCTGATGTCAAAGGACTGGAGACAATAGATGATCCCAAAGGGAAAGATTGACTTTCCTTTGTCATTTTGTTATTGTTGTTGTTGTTGTGAGGTCTCAGCCAATTGGGTGGCACCCAGGCACACTGGATAAAGGTGGATCTCCCTCAGTCTGCTGATTCAAATGCAAATCATTTTTAGAAACCCTTCATGTGTGGGAACTAAATCAAACATAAAAGAAGGAAAAAATCCTATATATAAATTGAAACATAAAAAGCTCAATTAAGCTAGTCAGTCTTGGTGGTGAAGGCCTATAATCCCAGCAGCTAGGGAGGTGAAGGGAGGAAGATCACAAATTCAAGACTAGATGCAGTCTTTGTAATTTGGTGAGACCCTGTCTGAAAAAAGTTAAAAAAAAAAAAAAAGTGGGCTGGAGGTGCATCTTAGTGGTCCAGCACTTGCAAAGTGTGCAAGAGCAAGGCCCTGGGTTCAACCCCCAGTACCACAATAAATAAATAAATAAATAAATAAATAAATAAATAAATAAATAAATAGCTCAATTAAACTTAGAGCAGGAGGAACAACTTAAAGAGTAGAAAAGAGGGAGGGACCTAGCAAAGGGAAGCAACAGGAGTGGGAGGAGGGCAAACAAGGAAGGAGGAAGTAGGGAGGGGTCAACCTCAATGTAAACAGCACAACTTTATTAGTATGGGAAATAACAGTAATAATACCAATAATACCAAATGATGGCAGTGATGCAAATGGACTAGATCACTCATGTAACACTGCTGAGAATGTAAAAAGATAGATCACTATAGAAAAAAGTTTGGACTTAAAATCTGGATGCACGTATATAGATAAATATTCCCACAAAAAGACACACAAGTAGAAAGGAGATCATTGGCGGGAGGCAGGGCAGGGGCCCAGATGTGGAGGAGGAGCATGAGAGTGTAAGGAGGAAGTTATGTGAGCACTGTACAATGACGTGCATATATGGAAATTTCACAATGAAATACATGTCAGAATGAAACCCATTAAGTTAAACATTACAAATTTCCAATTAAGAAAGAAAGAAAGAAAGAAAGAAAGAAAGAAAGAAAGAAAGAAAGCAGGCTTTCCTTGACACAGAAATAGTGCCTTACCATCTATGTGGATATCCTTGCATCAAGTCAAATTGACACTTAAAATTAACGATCACACTGGTTTTACAATTAGCCCAACACTTGAAATGTAATCATGCAGAAGATAGTGCCTCTGTCTTCCAGTCTCTTCTCTGAGGGAACATGGCAAGATAACTTGTATTAGGACAAACTAGCCAGTAAGTAAACATAAGCAGCCTGACCACATTGACCAAACTCCCTCATAAAGTTGTTGCTGCTGTTATGTGCCATTCAGTTGGGTCTGACTCATAGTAACCCTATGTACAACAGAACGAATGAAACAGTATCCAACACTGTGCCATGCTCTGTACTATTATCAGTGCATCTCTGCTATTCATAGGGTTTTCAGTGGCTAATTGTTTCAGGAGGGGGCTGCCAGGTTCTTCTTCCAACACTACAGCACCCAGTATTCCCAGGGAAGCTCCTTCCTGGTAATAACTAGGCCCAATCTGGCTTAGCTTCCAAGATCTGAAATCAGATGCCAGAATGGTAGGCTGTGTTGTTGTTGTTAGGTGCCATCATTCGGTATCCAACTCATAGTAACCCAACCCTACATACAACAGGTGATACACTATTATTAGTGCTTCTCTGTTATTCATAGGGTTTTCTATGCCTGGTTGTTTTTTGGGAGTGGATTGCCCAGTCCTTCTCCCAAGCCTATAGCACCTGGTCTTCCCAGATAGTCTCCCATCCAAGTACTATCCAGGCACAACCCTGCTTAGCTTCGGAGATCTGAAGGGATTGGATGCCATAACAGTTGCATGCTGTATTGCTGTAGACCCCTCATAAAGTACTCCAGTATTTTTCCACTACCTCACCCTAGTACTTAAAATACAAATTCTACTTTCTTTAAGGCCTGGAAATCACCATTCTATTCCCTGCTTCTGTGAGTTTGACTATTTTGTACATTTCATATAGTTTTTGTCCTTCTATGACTGGTTTATTTCACTTTCCTTAATGTCCTCATGGTTCATCCATGTTGCTGCAAATGTAAGGATTTCTTTGTTTAAAGGCTGAAAAATATTCCACTGTATCAACATGTTATTGTTGTTTTGTTGTTAAGTGCACCCCTCAGAGGCTTTTCAATGGCTGATGGGGGATTGTTTCAGGAGTGGGCTGCACATCCTTCTCCCATTTCTGTGGTGCTAGGGATAGAACTCAGGGCCTCAGAGAGTGTTAAGCAGTACTCTACCAACTGAGCTAAATGTCAGTCCTCATTCCACTGTACAGATACAACAATTTTCTTTATCTACTTATCCATCAGTTGACACATGTTATTTTCAAATGTTGACTATTATGACAAATGGTTGTTCTAGCTTGGATTTGAAATGTCCACCAAAGGTCCATGTGTTAAAAGTTTGTACACTAGCCTACCGAGCAATGGGGAAGTGGTGGAACATTTAATAGGTGGGACCAAGTTGAAAGAAGTTAAATCATTGTGGGTGTGCCCTTGAAGGGAATATTGGAGGCCTGGCCATTTCTTCTCTATGTCTCTTTGATTCCCATCCCAATGAAATGAACGTGGCTTTTTCATCATATTCTCCCACCACTATGTACTGTGAGGCATGGCTCAAAGTTACAGGGCCAAGTTACCATGAACTAAAAGTTCTGAAACTTTGAGACAAAATAAATCTTTCTTCCTTATTTATTATTTCAAGTACATTGCCACAGTGATGGAAAATTAATATAATGCTGCAATAAACGTGAATGAAAATATCTCCTCAGCATATTGATATCAGTTACTTGGATAAATACCCTCATATGGGGTCACTAGATCATATGGTAGTTCTAATTTTAATTTTTTGAAGTACTATCATAGCATTTTTCATAGCAGCTTTCCCGTGTTACATTCCCATCAGTAATGTATAAGTGTTCCAATTTCTCTACATCTTCCAGAAAACTTGCTGACTTTTTATATTATAATCACCGTCCTAATAGGTTTGCCCTCACATGCCTGTTAGCTTGTTGTGCTGCAGGGGCTTGGATGTTACTGAGATGCTGAAAGCTATGCCACTGGTATTTCAGACACCAATAGGGTCGCCCATGGTGGACATGTTTCAGCTAAGCTTCTATACTGAGACAGACTAGGGAGAAAGACAAGCAACCCACTCCTGAGACAATTAGACATTGAAAACTCTGGATAGCAGAGAAGCACTCTCAAATATAGTATCAGAAAATCAACCCCACAGGCTGGAAGGCATTCAAGAAATGACTGGGGAAGAGAAGTCTCCTCAAAATAGAATCGACTTTAATGATAGGAACAGAGTAAAGGCCCTGGGGCCTCTATTTGCTAAGTTGGCATGACTTAAAATGAGAAGAGACAGTGACTGCAACATTGGGTTAAAACATAAAAAGATAGTGTGCATGAAACAATATTGGGTAGTGTTCCTTTCTGTTGTGCACAGGGTCACTATGAGTCAGATCAGATTCAACAGCCCTCGACAAAAACAATAAATAGGTTTGAGGTAATATACCACTGTGCTTTTAATTTGCATTTACCTGAAGATTAGTAATGTCAAGAACCTTTTTATATTCATGCTAATTATTCATGTCTATTTGAAGAAATTATTCAAATTCTTGGCCTTTGTTTATTTGTTTTGTTTTGTTCTGCTACTAAATTTCATCTTATATATTTTGGATATAAGCTCTTTATCATATAGTTTAAAAATATTTTCCCACTGTTTAGGTTCTCTTTTCACTCTGTTGATTATTCACTTTGCTGTGAAGAAGCTTTTTAGTTTGATATAGTCCCACTGGTCTAAGTTTGCTGTTATTGTCTGTGCTTTTGTGTCATGTAAATAGCATCATTGCATAGGCCAAGAAGCTTTTCCTCTGTATCTCCTTTTAGGAATTTTTTATAGTTTGGTGTCTTAAATTAAGTCTTTGATCCATTTTGAATTAATTTAATGTATGATGTGAATTGTACTTCATTCTTTTGCATATGAATATCCCGTTTTCCCAGCATCATTTTTTGAAGAAACTTATCTTTCCCCATCATTTATTCTTGGCATCACTGTGAAAGATTAGGTCACCTTATTTGTATAAATTTAATTTTGGGCACAGTATTTTCTTTCATTGGTCTATACATCTGTTTCTGTGCCAATACCCACAGTCTTTTAATTACTATATTTAGAAAATAAGAAATGTAATACCTCCAGCTCATTCTTTTTCTCAAGATTAATGTGGCTATCCTGGGTATGTGGGGGGGAATTGTTGCTCCATGGGTACAAAATTTCAGCTATGAAAGATTCTCAGTTGTGCAATGATAAGTTCTAGAGGCCAGCTGTACAACATAGTGCCTATTGTTAAAATATGGCATGGTGTACTTAATGTTTTTTCCATAGGGTGTATCTTAATTCTTCCTGCCATGGAGGAAGTTGAAGAGGAGGAACAGGAAGGGTAGGGAAAAGAAGAAGAAGAAGAGGTAGACGGAGGAGGAGGAGGAGGAGGAGAAGGAGGAGGAGGAGGAGGAGGAGGAGGAGGAGAAGGAGAAGGAGAAGAAAGAAGAAGAAGAAGAAGAAGAAGAAGAAGAAGAAGAAGAAGAGGAGGAGGAGGAGGAAGAGCAGGAGGAGGAGGAGGAGGAAGAAGAAGAAGGAAGAAGAAGATGATGACCACCAAAGAATGGAAGAAAACTTTTCTGGTTATTGGTATGTTATTACTTTGATTGCAGTGATGATATAACACAGATGTATGAACATGTCCAAGCTCATCAGATTATATGCATTAAAAGTGAACAAGTCTTTTCACATATCAATTATACCACAATAATTTTTTAATTAAATGTCTTCTACCTTCTGTTTTAGTCAAGTTTAATCCCTTACTGCAATAGTTTTTGGTAAAGCCTCCCCTCTTAGTTTAACTCTATCTGGTGTAATTTTTCTTTGACACTGAGGAGAACATCAACTAATGAGAAATTTTCAGTAGTGAGGAACCTGAACAAAAACGTGTAATATAATATTTGTTGGCAAATGATTTATAGGCTATCTTGGAGTCAACACAATACCTCTCAAACCAATATACAACAATGGTTAATACCTACTATAGCTTTGTAGTTGTTCTTTGGAAGATAGAGAAAGTGTGATAGTATTTAGCAGAGGTGAACTTTGTAGAAAAAGGTCTGATGTTGTCATAAAAAGAATGGATTATATTCTTTCTGAAGAATATATGCCTTTTTCTTATCCATAAAATTCCTGGAAAGGGCAGCCCAACTATATGAGATTAAAAATAAAGTTATATTTACAAAAGTGAGAGTAACTCCATAAAAGTAGATGACTTGAGACAATCTGTTAGCCAGGATGGGACTGTTTTTTTATCTTGGTTGTTGTTAGTTGTAGGTTTTTAAAAGTCTGTGTGTTTGTGTGTGCATGCGTGTGTGCGTGTGTGTGTGTGTGTGTGTGTGTGTGTGTGTTTGTATGTGTGTTGCTGAGGATCAAACCCAGGGACAGCAACATCTTGGAAAGTACTCTATTTCTGAACTATATATATATATATATATATATACCAAGCCCTCTACTTTTCTACATGCACAAAATTTCTACCTTCAATTGTTTATCACAGCATCCAATTATATTTCTAGAGAAGATTCCTTGACTCCGATAAACTCTGTAAAATACTTATCATGAGCTGCTTGTTAATAAGAGTTATTTTTATATTGACCTGATACTGAAATTTCCTCTCTCTACTTTTGTCTCCTGCATTAGAATACCAAATTCTGCATTGGTAAGTGGGACATTTTTATATTGCTTATCTTGGGGTAGGAAAAACAATTTCCAGGCTGCTATTTGATGTAAAGCAGGTAATCCTCTTAGACAGAAACCAGGACACCATGTCTCTCCAGTGTAGCATCATTAAACATTCACAGTCTCCATTGTGTTCCAAGAAGCTCACAGGTTTTTTACTGTTTGTCTATTTCACAAATGTTGTAGAATTACTAGTAATAAGTTGAAAGGGAAAAATTCAAAGTACAATATCAGAAAAACAGGCAGACATCAAATCTTCACTGAAAAACAAGAGAGCATTTTGCTACAGGGAAGGCATACTTTCAAAAAATTGATTTGTTGTTTCTCTAAGATTCAATAAAATATATGGATTATAGTTCTAAATGTGTACTATGTGATTATGGTAGTCTAGATAATAAAATGATTAACTTTGCTACTACCTAAGCTCCCTTCTAAGTCTAAATTTCTTGCCTCTGTTTTCCTTGATTTCCTTCTTTCCTTCCTTCCAGCCTTTCTTCTTTCCTTCCTCTTCCCTTCCTTTTTCCACCTTCTTCCTTCTACCTTCTCTCACTACCTCCATTTCTGGATTTCAATCTCATGCAATATTTCTGTATCTGAAGTAATTTTTTTTCTTTTTTCGGTACTGGGGGTTGAACCCAGGGCCTCGTGCCTGCATACTTTGCAAGTGCTGGACCACTGAGCTGTGCCCCAATCCACTTTTTTCCCCTTTTTCAGACAGGGTCTCACTAAATTACACAGACAGCCTCTGGTCTTGAACTTGTGATCCTCCTGCCTCCGCCTCCTGAGCCACTGGGATTACAAACACGTGCCACCATGCCCAGCTATATCTGAAGCAATTATTGATGGTAACACAAGATAAACATTGTAACCTCTTATATCAGCCATGCATAACAGAATAGAGCAGGAGCATTATCTTGACCTCTCCATAGCAATTGTAAATTATTCCCTAGTGAGAAATAAATTTCCAGCTGGCAAAGGCAAACAGATTATGTATTTTCAATATACAGTACTAATTTAGGGCAATTACTATGATTAATGTTTTAAAAACAAAATTGTGAGGTTTTCCCAATGAATGAATCTGAAATGTTTATCTTATAATAATGCTGTGATGTTGTACTAATAAGAAGTGGAATAAGAAAACTACATAGAAGCATAGGAAGACTAAACCAGAAGTCTGAATACCAAAAATTTTGGTTCTAACCATTATTACCTCATTACTATAAAATTTCCTAACATGAAATGTAGACACTTTGTTTGAGAATTACAATTGATGTATGATTTCCTGAGTAGTAAATTCTATTTCTAGAAATTAGAACTATGCGAAAGAAAAAAATCTCAATTTCATTATAAAAACTCAGATTTACAAATCAAGACAATTAAGATAGCATCATTGTTCAATGAGACATATGAATGATACGGTATAATGCTGACAAATAGAGAAATGGACATCTCTTTTTATGTAAATTTACCATTGACAAAAATAGTATAAATGAAAGGACTGTCAATGGGTAAGAACTTTATTTCTGGAGTCAAGATGTTTAAACTTAAACACAAATTCATCTGTGTGAGGTCTTTTGCAAATAGCCTAAACTCTCTAAATCATGAGATTCAAACATACACTCCTGAATATCAACAAGGAGTTTGCAAGAGCATGAATTACACAAGTAACTGGAGGGTCAATCTCCAGAATCTCAAATATGAGCTGTTTTCAAATCCAATCTGCCTACTTCCATCCATGGTGTCATGCACAATCTCCTTTCCCACCTCTCATATCACAACAACTCTTCTCCGATTGGACAAATGAAAGGAAAATGCTCATCTAGCCAAAATCCTCTTATAGCAGATTCACCTGGCATTTCAAAACATCTGAAGTGCCAAACAAATGGACAATTCAAATTATATGTGCTGATGATACCCTTTAAATAAGTTTCTATAAACACATTCTAGGGAGATCATTTCTTGCAGTGCTGGGCATTAAACCCAGGGACCTACAGATAGTAGGCAAATGGTCTACAATTGAGCTACACCCCCAGCCCTTTAAATCCATTCTGGAGTTCAGGCCTTTGTATTGAATTTTTACTAAGTTCAAATGTGACATTAAAAATGGAATATTTTTGGTATCCATGTCCTATGTTGGAGATTCTGAAATCAGATATATTATAGGATAAAAAGGTAGAGCTAAAGATAATTCTTATTTCACAATCTTGCCCCTTCCATAGTTTGATCATTGTTCAAGAAGGTATTGCTTCTGAGGGAAAACTCCACTACAGCAAGACAGTATCATTAAGAAACAATGAAGGAAGTGGCACCACAGTTCATAAAGGAAACAACTCATAGCAAAGGTCCATGCCTTATATATTTCTCTTTCTTTATTATTATATATATATAGTACTAAATATACTTTCCTCAGCCTGCAGCGGTAGCCCTGTGGCATCCGATCCCATCAGATCTTGGAAGCTAAGCAGGGTCGGGCCTGGTTAGTACTTCGATGGGAGACCGGCCACCTGGGAACACCAGAAGCTGTAGGCTTGGGAGAAGGACCTGGCAACCCCCTCCCAAAAATCAATCTGCCATTGAAAACCATATGAACAACAGAGAAGCACTGACAATAGTGTTTCCCCTGTTGTACGGAGGGTCGCTATGAGTCGGATCCGACTTCACGGCACCTAACAACAATAACATACTTTCCTCAAATTAGTATTTTGATATTCTGATATATGATAGTTGTCTTTAGGAAAGATGTTAAAAAGTTATTTGAATATAAAATTATCTTATCCAAAATGATTGGTAGAGAGTAAGTTATTAATTTTATCTTTAAGAGTAAAAAACGTTTAAACTAGTTGACTTGACATGAAAACATTACAAGTACACTATTAGGGATTTGATGCATTTTGGTAAAATTTTTGGTATTCTTCCAAAAATTAGAAAAGAAATAGTCCTCATATTGGGAAACAAATATTTTGCAGATCAAATAGATTTCAAAATTGGCTTTCCATAAAATTAGATGGGTCCTTAACAAGTTGTTAATGTAGTTAATAAATCCTAAGCAACTTATTGCCTATAGCCATACCACTGTGGCGACCAATCCTGTCAGATCTCAGAAGCCAAGCAGGGTTTGGCTTAGTCAGTATTTGAATGGAAGACCTCCTGGGAACACCAGGTGCTGTAGGCTTGGGAGAAGGACCCAGCAAGCCACTCCCAAAAAACAATCAGGCATTGAAAACCCTACGAAGAACAGAGAAGCACTAATAATATTGTTTCCCCTGTTGTACTTAGGGTTGCTATGAGTTAAACTCTGACTCCACAGCACCTAACAACAATAACAAAGGTATTAATGAAGTTAGTAAATGTAGTTATTAATTCTCTATATGAAAGTCTATTGCATTATACTCCATTAATCAACTGATACTACTCTTACAAAGATTATTCCATTTGTGTATGTGTGTGTGTGTGTGTATTAAAAATTCTCACCCTCTACTTCTATCAAAAAAATCAATAAATCTAGAATTCATGTTGAATTCTGTTGCATTCCAGTGTAGTTTATTGTTCATCAAAAATATATAAATTAAGTAGGAAATAATTTATTCAACTTACTATATACATTTCAGGGCTGGGATTTAGCTCAGTTGGTAGAGCGCTGCGCTGCGATCTCTGAGGTCCTGAGTTCAATTCCCAGCACCACAAAAATGGGAGAAGGGCCTAGCAATTCACTCCCAAGACAATCCTGAAACAGTCAGCCATTGAAAATCCTATGAGGGTCCTATGAGTCAGATACGTACTCGACGGCACCCAACAATAACATATACATTTCAACACTAAACTTCTTAAAAATCATTCATCAATATATTGATATTTGTATTTTTAATATCCTTTAGCAGTAATAATTATAATGATAATGAGAAGAAAGTTTAAATATCAAAACTTATGGTCAAATAAAAATTTTAAAAATAAATTTCAATTCATAACCATATTGCTTGATTCAGAGAAATATGACAAAGAGGTTAAGAAGATATATACAAAAAAACTTATTATTATAATTTTCTATGGAAAGAATTAAATGTTAAGATAGCATCATGGACAAAGAAATAATAAAAAGTCTCTCACAGACAAAAAGAATTATAATGCATAACAAATATATCAAATTGTTATTATGTGTAAATTACAAATATTTTTAAAATATACCTTGGAAAATGAAAAAATTCAAGTATTTAC
Source organism: Pedetes capensis (assembly GCA_007922755.1). Classification (NCBI taxonomy): domain Eukaryota; kingdom Metazoa; phylum Chordata; class Mammalia; order Rodentia; family Pedetidae; genus Pedetes; species Pedetes capensis. The sequence continues at coordinate 26,118 of VMDO01011466.1, read as the reverse complement.
AATATATTGTAAAGCTATATAAACTTCTAATAAAACAATTTTGGATGTCAAATTGGACAAAATTGAAGTTGGTTTTTTTTTCTTTCAATTTATTGTAAGGAGAATATAAGCCAAAATAGTCTTCTGCTCTATTTTACTTGTTTTATCTTCTATAGAGTGGAGATAATAAAATTATACTTACTTTATGAGATTATTATGCAGAATAATTATGTGTTGCCTGTAAATGTTTGCCATATTTCCTGCACAGTGTGAGTAATCAATAAATATCAGCCAGTGTTTTTCCAAGTGGTGGGAATTAGTATCTTTGGAGATTATAGGTCCTAAGGGTTATGTTATTCCTATTTTAGTACTAGACATCTTCATTTCCATAAAAAAGAATAAAAAATGGAAATAAATTATGTATTTAAATCTAAAGGAAAAATAAAAGGACAACAAAATAATGAAGAAGGGAATAATAATGGAAAATTAGACTTATTCATTGCTTTTAAGATTGTTGTTGTTGTCAGGTGCCATCAAGTCGGTATCTGACTCATAGCGACCCTATGTACAACAGTGAAACGCTATCAGCAGTGCTTCTCTGATGTTCATAGGGTGTTCAAAGGCAGATTGATTTTTGGGAGTGGGTTACCAGATCCGTCTCCCAAGCCTAGAGCACCTGGTGTTCCCAGGGGTTCTCCCATCCAAGTACTAACCAGGCCTGACCCTGCTTAGCTTCTGAGATCTGACGAGATCACATGCAACAGGACTACAGCTGCAGGCTTGCTTTTGAGATAGGTTTAGATTTCTAAGAAGAATCTTCATAGTTCTCCCTAATAGGAAGGTGTATACAAGAGATATTTAAAATTGTTTATCTATGTTACCCTGCACTGACATTTAGCCAGTATTAAATATGATTGTTGTCACTGTTTGGTGTCATTGAGGTGGCTCTGATTCACAGCACCCTCATAGGGTTTTTGATGTCTAATTGTCTTCAGAATTGTTTCAGGAGTGGAGTGCATGCCCGTCTCCCATTTTTGAGGTGCTAGCAATTGAACCCAGGGCCTCAGAGGACACAGAGAGGCACTCTACCAACTGAGCTAAACCCAAGCCCTTTAAATATGATTAATAATTATTACATACTTGATATATATGTACATGCATCATTACATGTATGATAGAAGGAACTGAATTCTTACTTCAGTTTCATAGATCTATGTCCCATAATCCTGCAATACCTTAATTTACACCATTCTTTACAGATCAATCTCAATGATCTATATAAATCACAATGCCTTGAATATTTAATATTGTGACTCTTAGTATTGACATAACCAAACTTGCATTTTTAGATGGGAAGTTTTTCGAAATTAAAACTGATAAAGATGATAAATATTTCATTTCTTGCCCAATCAAGAATTAATATTATATAGAAAATGTCTCTTTAGTATCCATTTGTTTGAAAAGGGATTTGAATTGAGTGAAATTTTAAAACTTCTGTGTTTATTAGCATATTTTCAAAACTTACTGAAATAGATAATATAATTTCAAGTAAATTATGTCCTTGATTTGAAACTTTGAATATAAAGGATATGCTAATTCAATAAATTAAGTTAGCAAAAGATAATCAAATAAGAAAAAATTATCAGTTTATTTTCTCCCTAACCCAACACCTAAGTAAATTAATTATCATGTTTAGTGCTTACTCCTCATATGTATAACTATAGTATCTATATGTATATGGATATATATTTACACCAATCACTTACAATGGAAGAATCTACACTGTCATATAATGGCATTGTGTCAGCTTGACAAGGCTGAACTTGTTTTCCTGTCATTTCCTTCCACATGAGTTTTCAGTTAAAGTCAGACAACTTCCTGATGAATTGACTGGAAGATCCAGGATCAGATATGGAAGCAAAAGCCTTACAGAGTTTGTTGAGACATCTCTCAAAATCCCTATAATAGTCTCATTTAAGCATACATGACTACATATCTGATGTATATTTTTCTCCAAGGAATATGAATCTTTCTTTCCTTCCATAGCATGAGAATTCTGTGTTTACTATGCTCTTTTTTAGCTTTGTACATCTGTACCACAGGTGATGATGAAAGAGTCATCAAATTAACTCCACTATAACTGCCTTTTTCTTATATACCCTCTATTTAGACATATTGAATAAAGGAAATTTAGTAATACTAATTTATTATAACCAGAAAACATTTGCCTGTAGCTGTACCTCTGTGGAGTCCAATCCCATCAGATCTCGGAAGCTAAGCAGGGTTGAGCTGCTTAGTACCTGGATTGGAGACTGCCTGGGAACACCAGGTGCTGTAGGATTAGGAGAAGGACCTGGCAACCCACTCCCAAAAAAAAACCAGCCATTGAAAACCCCATGAATAGCAGAGAAGCACTAATAATACTGTTTCACCTGTTGTATGTAGGGTTGCAATGAATCAGACATCAACTCAACAGCACCCAACAACAAGAAGAAAACATTTATTTTATACTTGGAAATGTAAAATTTTCATTTAAGTCTTTAATCCATATTGGGTTCATTTTTATGTGTGGTGTAAAGGTCCAGTTTTATTCTTTCACATGTGTGTCCACTTTAGAGAAGACCATTTGTTGACAAGACTATCAACTATAGCTTTAATGTGTATGAATCTCCAATTCATACATTGGAATTTAAACCCCAAAGTGATAGTATTAGACTGTAGTGAGAAGTAATTTACACATGAGGACTCTGCCCTCAGGAAACGATTAATGTTCTTATTGAAGAGCTCTGAACTTGTACTTCTCAGCCTCCAGACTGATGAGAAATAAATTTGTATTGTCTATAAATTATTTAGCCTAAGTCTTAAGAAACCAAATGGACTAAGATAGTATCATTTCCCATTATGTATTTTTGCCCCCTTTGTTGAATATCAGTTGGCTGTGTAACATTGAATATACTTTGGGCTGTCTATTCTGTTGCCCCCACACATCTGTCAGTTTGCCACACTGTGGAGGCTTATGTGTTGCAATGAGGCTGAAAGCTATGCCACTGGTATCTCAGATAACAGCAGGGTCACCCATGGTGGACAGGTTTCAGCTGAGCTTCCAGACTAAGACAGACTAGGGAGTAGGCACCGGCAAACCCCTCCTGAAACAACTAGCCATTGAAAACTCTATACATAGCAAAGAAACACTGTCAGATATAGTGCCAGAAAATGAGCCTCCCAGGTTGGAAGGCCCTCAAAAGACTACTGGGGAAGAGTTGCCTCCTCAAACTAGAGTCTACCTTGATGACAGAAATGAAGTAAAGCCCCAGGGACCTAAATTTCCTGGTGTGGCATGACTCAAAATGAGGAGAAACAACTGTAAATATCCATTAATAATAGGAACATGGAATGTATGTAGTATGAATCTAGGCAAATTAGAAATTGTTAAAAGAGAAATGGAGCACATAAACATTGACATTCTAGGCAGCAGTTAACTGAAAATGGACTGGCATTGGCCATTTTGAGTCAGATAATCGTAGGGTCTACTATGCTGGGGATGAGAAACTTAAGAGAAATGGGGTTGCATTCATCATCAAAAAACACATTTCAAGATTTGTCTTGAAACACAATGTTATCACTGATAGAATAATATCCATACATCTATAAGGAAGGCCAGTTAATGTGACTATTACTCAAATTTATACACCCAGCACTAAGTGTTGTGTCCCTGTTCGGGTACCAACTATGTTGGGCCCCATGTTGGGCACCACATACCGCGGTCCAGCCAGGTGAAGGGGAGAGCCGAGGATGAAGGAGATGAAGAGGCCAAGACTGATGGTCTTGAGCAAAAATTTATTCTCTATACTCATGCTTATATAGTAACTCAAGGAGATATTAAAAATGGAACACATAGGTAACTGCAGTGCAATGGACTTTGTAGCAGTCATAAGGTTTACAATCAGCTTAGTTAGCATTCCAGTAACAGATTAATACTAAAGAGACAATCAAGGAACAAAGTTCAGATCTATACTCATGTTAATATAGTAACTAAAGAGACAATCAAGGAACAAAGTTCAACAGAGCCTCTGATATGCTGTTTCCTCATTCCACAGGTAGCAGAGCTTCCTGCTATGGTCACGTCTGTCACATAGCCATTTATGCAGGCATTGCCTTTTAACTCATGTCGAGCCTATGGCTCCCTACAACTAAGGCCACAAATGAAGAAAGGGAAGATTTCTACCAGCTTCTGTAGTCAGAAATAGATCAAACATGGAATCAGGACATACTGATGATTACTGGTGAATGGATTGTAAAGGTTGGAAATGAAGAAGGCTCAGTAGTTGGAAAATATGGTCTTGGTGATAGGAATGAAGCTGGAGATCACATGATAGAATTTTGTCAGACCAATGACCTATTTATTGCAAATACATTTTTTCAACAACATAAATGGAGACTATACACATGGACTTCAAGAGATGGAACACACAGGCATCAAATTGAGTACATATGTAGAAAGAGACAATGGAAAAGCTCTATGTCAAATGTCAAAACAAGACCATGTGCTGATTGTGATTCAGACCATCAATTTCCCATATGCAAGTTCAAACTAAAGCTAAAAAAAATTAGAACAAGTGTAGGAGAGTCAAGGTATGACCTTGAGTATATCTCACCTGAGTTCAGAGACCACCTCAAGAATAGGTTTAATGAATTAGACACAAATGATAGGAGACCATACGCGTTGTGGCATCACATAAAAGGTATCATTCAAGAAGGAAGCAAAAAGTTATTAAAAGGACAAGAAAATAAAATAAAAGACCAAATTACCTGTCAAAAGAGACACTGGAACTTGTCATTGAACATCAAACAGCTAAAGTAAAAGCAAGACATGATGAAGTTAAGGATCTAATCAGAAGATTTTAAAAAGCAGCTCAAGAAGACAAAAACAAATAATATGATGACATGTGCAAAGAGCTGAAGGCAGAAAACCAAAAGGGATGATCACACTCTCTTTCTCAAGTTTAAGGAAGTGAAGAAGAAATTCAAGCCTCTAGTGGCAATTGTGAAAAATTCTACAGGGAAAATATTAAATGATGCAGGAAATATCAAAAGAAGATGGAAGGAATACACAGTCATTATACAAAAAAGAATTGGTGGATGACAAGCCATCTCAAGAGGTTGCATATGAAGAAGAAACAATGTTATTGAAAGACAAGGTGGAAGCCACTTTGAAAGAACTGGCAAAACAAAAGGCTCCAGGAATTGATTGATGGGATACAAATAGAGATGTTTCAACAAACAGATGCAGCACTGGAGGTGCTAACATGTTTATGCCAAGAGATTTGGAAAGAAGTTATCTGGCCAACTGACTGGAAGAGATTCATATTTGTGCCTATTCCCAAAAGGGGGGACCCAATTGAATGTGGAAACTATCAGACAATATCATTAATATCACAAAGAAGCACAAAAGATCATTCAAAAGTGATTGCAGCAGTACATAGACAAGGAATTACCAGAAAATCAAGTGGGATTCAGAAGAGGGCGGGAAACTAGGGACACAATTGCTGATGTTAGGTGGCTATTAGCCAAAAGCAGAAAATATCAGAAAGATGTCTATTTATGTTTTATTGACTATGCAAAGACATTTGACTGTGAGGATCATAATAAATTATGGATAACACTTTGGAAAATGGGAATACCAGAGCACTTAATTGTGCTCATGAGAAATCTGCACGTGAGCCAGGAGGCAGTTGTTCGAAAAGAACAAGGAAACACTGCCTGGTTTAAAGTTCAGAAAGGTGTGCTTCAGGGCTGTATACTTTTACCAAATCTCTTCAATTTATATGCGGAGCAAATAATCCAAGAAGCTAGACTTTATGAGGAAGAAGGCAGCATCAGGATTGGAGGAAGACTCATTAACAACCTGTGTTATGCAGATGACACAACTCTGCTTGCTGAAAGTAAAGAGGATTTAAAACATTTACTGATGAAGATCAAAGATCATAGTGTTCAATATGGGTTGCAACTAAACATCAACAAGACAAAAATCCTTAAGACTTGGTCAGTATGCAACTTCACAATAAATGGAGAAAACATTGAGGTTGTCCAAGATTTTGCTTTTCGTGGCTCTATAATCAACACCCATGGAAGCAGCAGTCAGGAAATTAAAAGACGCATTGCTCTAGGAAAAGTTGTAGCAAAAGATCTCTCTCTCTCTCTCTCTCTTTTTTTTTTTTTTTTTTTTTTTTTTT
>VMDO01011466.1:0-19806 GCA_007922755.1 Pedetes capensis | reverse complement strand
GATTACAGGTGTGCGCCACCACACCCGGCCCGCAAAAGATCTCTTTAGAGTACTGAAAAATAAAGATGTCACATTGAAGAGGAAGGTGCGTCTGACTCATGCCTTGGTATTTTCAGTTGCATCATATGGTTGTGAAAGCTGGACATTGAACCAGGGAGACAGGAAAATAATTGATGCTTTTGAATTATGGTGCTGGAGATATCTATTGAATATACCATGGACTGCCAAAAGAATCAACAGATCTGTCTTAGAAGAAGTGCAACCTGAGTGTTCCTTGGATGCAAGAATGGCCAGACTGTGTCTTACATATTTTGGACATGTAGTTAGAGGAGACCAATCCCTGGAGAAAGACATCATGTTTGGGAGAGAGGCAGGTCAATGAAAAATGGGAAAACCCTCCACCAGATGGACTTACACAGTGCCTGCAAAAATGGACTTAAATATAAATAGAATCATGTACCTGGCACAGAATCGAGAATTATTTCAATCTGTTTTACATAGGGTTGCTATGAGTAGGACTCAGCTCTATTGCACCTAGCAACAACAACAATGTTCTGTTGCATTTATCTACAAAGCTTCATACCAGTCCTGTACTGCTTTAATAGCTTTTTAATATATGCAGCAATCAGGAAGTATGACAATTCTGCCTTTGTTATTGTTTTAAGATAGATTTGACTCTTCTGGGAATTTTTGTAGTTTTATATGCATTTAGAATTGTTTCTTCTATTTCTGTTAAAGAAAAATGCCACTGGGATTTTGGTAGGAATTGGATTGAATCTGTAAACATTTTAACAATATTAAATCTTCCCACTCATGAGAATCAGATGCCTTTATTTTTTTATATCTTCAATTTCTTTCATCCATTTTTTGTACATTTTACTGTACAAGACTTTCACTTCTAAGTTCAATTTGTACCTAAATAATTTACTATTTTGATGCTATTATAAAATATTTTCTTTTCATAATTTTCTTTTCAGGCAGTTCTTCATTAATATACAGGAATGCAACTGATTTTTTGTATTTTATTTTATATCCTGAAACCATATGGAATTTATTTATTAGTTTAATTTTTTTTCCCTTTTTTGTGGAATCTTCAAAGTTTTCTGCACATAAGATCATATAACATGCAGGCAGTCACAATTTAACTCATTTTCTGATTTGGATTCTTTTAATTTCCATTCCTTGCCTAACTGCTCTGGCTTGGTCTTCCAGTACTGTACCGAATAAGATACCAAGAGTGAGCATCCTTGCTATAATCTCAGTGGAAAAGCCTCCAGGTTTCCACCACTGAGTATGATGCTAGCTGTGAGCTTTTCATACATTTCCTTTATTATAATTTACCTCCTAAATTTTTCAGAATTTTTTTGATCAGAAATCGAGATTGAAACTGTACAACCCCTAGAAGGTAACATAGGGGAAAATTTTTATGATATTGATCTTGGCAATTATTTCATGTAAATGATACGAAACACACAGGCAACAAGCAAAAAGAGTCAAATGGGGCTCTATCAAACTGAAAAGCTTCTAAAAAACAAAGAAATAATCAGCAACAGAATAAGAAGGCAACTAAACAGGAGAAAATATCTGGAAACCAAATATGTGATAAGAGTGAATTTCTAAAATAATTATGGAACTCCCCCAATGAAAAAGAAAAATGCTTAATAGCATTTTCAAAAATGGGATAAAGACTTGAATACACATTTTTTCAAAGAATGTATATAAATGGCCAACAAGTTTATAAAAAATATATTCAAGATCACTAACCATTCAAGAAATACAAACTAAAACTACACCGATACATGATCTCACATCTGTTAGCATGGCTACTACATGTATGTGTGTGTGTACACATACACTCATATACACATGTATATGTACAAAGACAACTGCAGATGTGAATATAGAAAAATTATACATGTTTGGTGGCAATGTAAATTGTGTAACTTTTACAGAATACTGTGGAGTTTCCTCAGGAAAGAAATATGATTCAGCAATCCCACTTACAGGTTTTTATCCAAAATAATTGGAATTAGTATCTCAAAGAGTTATTAGCATTTTCATGTTCATTGAAGCATTATTCACAATAGCCAGGATATAGAAACAGCCCAACTCTTCAAAAGAGGATGAATGGATTTTTTTAACAAGGGATACATATATACAATAGAATATTATTCTGTCTTAAAAAGAAGAAAATCCTGAGATATATGACAACATTATGAACTATGGAAACATTTTGCTAAGGAAACAAGCCTTTCACCAAAGAATAAACACTGAAAGAGTCTACTTATACCAGATATCTATAATAAGCAAAGATATACAAACAAACAAAAATATGGTGGTTGCCAGGGATTCAGGGGAGGGAAGAAAAAGTAGTTGGTAATAAGCAGATAGAAAATTACTGTGATGTAATATGAAAAAGTTGTGGAGATCTGATTGTACAACATCGTGCCTGTGGATAACTATACTGCACTGTAACTTAAAAATCTGTTAAGAGGGTAGGTCTCATGTTAAGTATTCTTCAAAATAAATAAACAAACAAGCAAGCACAGAATTTTCCAAAGAGAACTAAATTTAACTTAAAACCAAAGTGTTTATAATGCCTTGCTCTGTCAGTATGATGGCCTTTTGGAAACAGAAATGCTTTCTGTAGATTTTCTAGAAATAATTTTTAAGTGTTTTGGAAGCCAAGCACAGTGATACACGTCTGCAGTCTCAGGGACATGAGAGGCAGAGGCAAGAAGATCATTGGGTTCAAGGCCAGAGACAGCCTGTGAAATTTATCAAGACCCTGTCTCAAAATAAAAAGTGTAGACAGTGGCTGGGAGTGCAGGTCAGAGGTAGAACATTTGCAAAGTATGCACAAGGCCCTGGGTTCAGCCCAGCAGCACTACAGAAAACAATGAAAATAAAAGGTGTTTTGAAACACTAGAATACATAACAGAATTAGCTTTAATGTCATTTAAAATATGAAATAGGTCACATATTCTCTTTGTACCATTTTTGTCCCATTTGCATTAAGTAGATGTAAATAACATACCTATTCTACAGCTCACTTTCCTTTCTAAGGGCCTTGGTACATATGACTCTAATTTTAGTCATTCTGAATCCAGAAGCATCCTCAGAACCCTTGCCATCATATTGTTGTTAGGTGCCGTTGAGTCGGTATCCGACTCATAGCAACTGTCATAGGGTTTTCAATGGCTGACTGTTTCAGGATTGCCTTGGGAGTGGATTGCCAGGCCCTTCTCCCATTTGTGCGGTGCTGGGAATTGAACTCAGGACCTCAGAAACTGCAGTGCAGCAATCTACCCACTGAGCTAAATCCCCATATGTTTTTAAATATCACTACCTATCAATGAGGGTTGGCATGTTAATTGGAACTGATTTGGCATTCTTGCTGTTAAATATAGGACATAAAGATAAGGAAAAGAATATATTTGACAAGTGAGAAGAACTAACATACGTAGCAGAATTATACTTCAGGAGACTACACATAGCCTCAGGGTTGATCCATATTACTAAAAGAATACAGCATGTGAATGTATAATACAGAATGCTAAATGAGAAATCAGAAGACCAATTGAGTCTTCTAACTGTGACACTATCACTTACCAGCTTGAGTTCTGAGCAAGTCATTCTAGTAGTCAGGATAATTAGTGTGGGGAGTGCAATAAGTAACCCCAATTTTAGTGACTTTACACAGTAGAAGGTTTTTATCCAAAGTCCAGTTTGGTCAAGGGGTTCATAACAACTAGTGTCTGTTATTGAGGGTCTATGCATTTGAGATACTTTCATCTTCAACAGATTGTCCTCATGGTCTCATGGGAAGGACAACACATTATTTTTGATGCTGATTCAAAATCTACCTTTTCTGCATTAATTAATCAGAATTAGACAGAAGGTCCAGATGAAGTTCACACAGGGCTCTAGAAAATTCAGTGTTCCTGGTGCACAAGAATAATGAAGTAATATATTGGGCACAGAATATTATTTCTACAATAGTCACTTACTCCCTGACCTTGGTTTTTTACTTTCATATAGATTTTAATCCTACATTCATCTCACACAGTTGTTCTTAAAAATAAGTGGACTAATAGCTTTTAAAATATAAAATTTTCATTATTAATTCAATGTTTAAGGATATAAGTTTTCCATCTGTAATTATTCCAACCCCCTTTTTGTTATAAAAAATGAAAATTAAGGGAAAAAGTAATCAAGGACCAAAAGATGAATTTATAAAATATGGGAAAAGAAATGTTTGTTTACACTTAACTACTAATAACTGTTTCTAATTAAAAGCACTGTTAGTATTTTTGAAATAAATACATAATATTAATTATTATCAATAGGTTCCATTCATAATAAGCTAAGATCAACTTTTTAAAGTAGTTTGCTGTTTGGAAAAGATTGAAATGAACCTTTAGAATGTTATTGGCCTGGTTAATTACATAATTAAAGCTCATCATTATATACAGTAAAAGAAAATACATTTGTCATTCTCATCCTACATTAAATAATAATCACAAACTAAATAAACATATTTGTTAGCATGCAAAATGATGATGTTCCATTAACACTTTTTAATGTGAGACCACGTTATATTTGATCTTCATCAGTCAAATGTACTGAGATTATATAGACCACTTGGGAATTTATTGTATTTTATGTTACTAAACAAAAGCATGAGAAAAGCTATTTGAATCTCATATGATTTCTCAATATTATTGTAAATGCAAATCCAAAAGTAATTATATTATTAAAGTGACATAATTTCAGACAAAGCTATTAAATAATGATAGCAAAATATTAGAGATCCCTACTTGTGGTGTTTATTTTGTTTGAAAATATTCTTCTTAAAGTTTATCATGGTGAAGATCTTGTCACCATGAAAAAGATCTATTCTACTCACCTGTTCAAGAAGATCTATTCTATTCTACTCATCGGCTTGAAACCAACATAACTCATATTTCATATCCAGTTCTTTAGTTAGTTCTGTGGTTTAAACACTATGTTTAATAGCCACATCTATATGTCATTGTCATTGGAAACATGGAATAATTAATGATTGTTTTTAAAACAACTTGAGGTAGAGCAAAAATCAGAAATTTAAGTTTTCACTTATTATTCTGTGCTATGCTCATTAACATTACAGTGAGGGAATGCTCTTCCCTATGTCCAGAGACATATGTCTATCCTACATGATGTTGCCCATTACAGATGCTCCTCAACTTATGATGAGATGTCCTGATTATAAGTTAAAAATGTTTAAGGCAAAAATGTATGTCATAAATCTAACCTAGAAAACATCACAACTTAGACTCACCTACTTTAAATGTATTCAGAACATACATTAGCCTATAGTGGACAAAAACATCTAAAACAAAACTTATTTTATTGCAAAGCATTGAATATCTCAGATAATTTCCCAAGAAATCTTGGCTGCATGGTACACTATAAAGTACTTGTTGTTGACACTGCTGATCAGGCAGCTGACTTGGAGCTGTCATTCACTGCCCACTGGCTAGTACCATCATATAACATATATCTGGCCAGGGGAAAGATCAAGTTCTAAATTTGTGGACTATGGTTCCTACTGAATGCATGTTCCTTCCACACATTCATCATGTGAAAAAACTATAACCATAGTAAATTGGGGGGACATCTGTATTTAAATAAACTGAGTGCATGAGACCAGGCCCACAAAGGAATTTGATAATAATTGATAGTATGTTTTTATTTTTATCTACATTTTGCAAAGTCAGACTTATCCCAAGTATAAAAAGCTGGAGGAAAAGAGGAAAAGAGTATGAGTTATTGACTTTCATGAGCAAGCTGGAGTTTCCTGTAAAAATATGAGTATCCGCTCTCCAACTGCTTACAAATTATTAGACAGAAGCATAGAGATAAATCTATAAAATTTTAAAATTATCTATAAAATAAGAAATTTAATATTTACTTCATGATTTATGTGAATTAAATTAGTCTAGTGCCTAGTAATATCCAGAGGATGTTCAGTAAATAGTGGTTGTTATGGGTAATAACCTCTTAACATGAAGTGAGTATATCTAATGTAAATAAGAATCTTTTAAACCGGGCACGGTGGCGCACGCCTGTAATCTCAGTGGCTTGGGAGGCAGAGGCAGCAGAATGGCAAGTTTGAGACCAGCGGCAGTCTGTGTAACTTAATGAGACCCTGTCTAAAAAAAAGAAAAGTAAGAAAATGGGCTGGGTATGCAGCTCAATGGTCCAGCACTTGCAAAGCATGAAAGCGTGAGAGGTTCTGGGTTCAACCCCTAGTACTGAAAAAAAAAAAAAAAAAAAAAAGAATTGTTTAAGTTCCCTAACTTAATTTTTCATCAAAATCCCAGAGCTGAAGAGCTCTTTAAAAACACATTTCAGAATTCTATCTAAGATATAGCATCACAAATTCTGAGATTAGTACCCTGAACCTTGATGCCTTGGTCTCTTTTAAACAAATTTGTTTGGAGTATTGGTTCCAGACACATGAGAAATCGCAGAAGGTTTTACGAACAAGACTTCCTTTCATATCCCTTTGCACTAGTCAGATTTGAGACTATTTAATGCATGTCCATTATTAAAGCTTTTTAAAGCATTGTTGCTTCTGTTAGGTGCTCTGGAGTAGGGTCCCATTCATAGTGACCCTCAAAGGGTTTTCAATGCCTGATTGTTTTGGGATTGTTTCAGGAGTGGAATGCCACATCCTTCTAGGACTTTTGCAGTGCTGGGGGTTGAACCTGGGTCCTCAGGGAATGCAGAGCAGTGTTCTACCAATTGAGCTAAATACCAGACAGTTTTGTTGAAGTATAGAAACACATAGAAAAAAATTATAAATTAAAATAATGCTAAGTTCTCAAAGAATAATTATCTTTAAAGATAATAGCTTTCAATAATCAGGTAGACCTTTTTTCTTTTTCTTCACTCTATAAATGTGTACAAAAATTAATATAGGGGAGGCAATATTATACTGAATTTGTTGAATATAAAATATCAATGATTATAACACATAGTACTAATTTTTACAATACCAAAAGAGAAAAAAGTTGTATTAAAATTTAACAATTGGGGGAGTCACTAGGCATTGAACCTAGGGTTTCACACATACACCTCGATCAGCACGCCACACTGAGCTATGACGTCAAAAAACTGTTTCCTTAACACTTGCAATTTCTTATTAGACTTAATGAAGGTACTATTCAGAAGTATTAAGAGGCAGGATAACATATGAACCAACTATCTTGGACATTTATGGTATAATTATACTATACATTAACTATTTATACTATAATTATCCCCCACACATCTGTCAATTTGCCACACTGTGGGGGCTTGTGTGTTGCAATGAGGCTGAGAGCTCTGCCACTGGTACCTCAGATATGAGCAAGGTTACCCATGGTGGACAGGTTTTCAGCTGAGCTACCAGACTAAGACAGACTAGTGAGTAGGACCTGGTAAACCACTCCCGAAACAACTAACCATTGAAAACCCTATAGCAAAGAATAGCAAAGAAACACTGTCAGATATAGTGCCGAAAAATGAGCCCCCCAGGTTGGAAGGCACACAAAAGACTAGTGGGGAAGAGTTGCCTCCTCAAAGGAGAGTCTACCATGATGACGGAAAAGGAGTAAAGCCCCAGGGTGCTCAACGTGCTAATGTGGCATGACTCAAAATGAGGAGAAACAACTGCAAACATCCATTAATAATTGGAACATGGAATGTATGTACTATGAATCTAGGCAAATTAGAAATTGTCAAAAGAGAAATGGAGCCCATAAACATTGACATTCTAGGCATCAGTGAGCTAAAATGGACTGGCATAGGCCATTTTGAGTCAGACAGTCATATGGTCTACTATGCTGGGAATGATAAACTAAAGAGAAATGGGGTTGCATTCATCATCAAAAAAGACATTTCAAGATCTGTAATGAAATACAATGTTGTCAGTGATAGAATAATATCCATACGCCTACAAGGAAGGCCAGTTAATATGACTATTATTCAAATTTAAGCACCCACCCCCAAGGCCACAAATGAAGAAAGGGAAGACTTCTATCAGCTTCTGCAATCTGAAATAGATCAAACATGCAATCAAGACATACTGATAATCACTGGTGACTGCAATGCAAAGGTTGGAAACAAAGAAGAAGGCCCAGTAGTTGGAAAATATGGACTTGGTGACAGAAATGAAGCTGGAGATCGCATGATAGAATTTTGTCAAACCAATGACCTTTTCATTACAAATACATTTTTTCAACATCATAAACAGACTATACATATGGAATATACAGGAATCAAATTGACTACATATGTGGAGAGAGACGAGGGAAAAGCTCTATACAAAATGTCAAAACAAGACCAGGTGCTGACTGTGCATCAGACCATCAACTTCTCATATGCAAGTTCAAACTGAAGCTGAAGAAAATAAGAATAAGTATTGGAGAGCCACAGTATGACCTTGAGTATATCCCACCTGAGTTCAGAGACCACCTCAAAATCAGTTTTAATGCATTAGACACAAATGATAGGAGACCAGAAGAGTTGTGACATGACATAAAAGATACCATTCAAGAAGGAAGCAAAAAGTTCTTAAAAAGACAAGAAAAAAGAAAAGACCAAATTACATGTCAAAAGAGACACTGGACCTTGCCCTCAAATGTCCAGCAGCTAAAGTAAAAGGAAGACATGATGAAGTTAAGGAACTAAACAGAAGCTTTCAGAAGGCAGCTCGAGAAGACAAAAACAAATACTATAATGACATGTGCAAGGAGCTGGAGGCAGAAAACTAAAAGGGAAGAACACGATCTGTGTTTCTCAAGCTTAAGGAAGTGAAGAAAAAATTCAAACCTCTAGTGGCAGTGGTGAAAGATTCTACAGGGAAAATATTCAATGATGCAGGAAACATCAAAAAAAGATGGGAAGAATACACAGAGTCATTATTTAAGAAAGAATTGGCAGATGACCAACCATTCCAAGAGGTTGCATATGAAGAGGAACCAATGGTGTTGAAGGACGAAGTGGAAGCTGCCTTGAAAGAACTGGTGAAACACAAGGCTTCAGGAATTGATGGGATACCAATAGAGATGTTTCAACAAACAGATGCAGCACTGGAGGTGTTAACATGTTTGTGCCAACAGATTTAGAGGACAGCTACTTGGCCAACTGACTGGAAGAGATCCATATTTGTGCCTATTCCCAAAAATGGGGATCCAACTGAATGTGCAAACTATCAGACAATATCATTAATATCGCACACCAGCAAAATTCTACTAAAGATCATTCAGAAGCGACTGCAGCAGTATATAGACAAGGAATTACCAGAAACTCAAGTGGGATTCAGAAGAGGGCAGGGAACCAGGGACATCATTGCTGATGTCAGGTGGATATTAGCTGAAAGCAGAGAATATCCGCAAGATGTCTATCTATGTTTTATTGACTATGCAAAAGCATTTGACTGTGTGGATCATAACAAATTATGGATAACACTTTGGAAAATGGGAGTACCAGAACTCCTAATTGTGCTCATGAGAAATCTGTACATGAACCAGGAGGCAGTTGTTCGAATAGAACAAGGAAACACTGAGTGGTTTAAAGTTGAGAAAGGTGTGCATCAGGGCTGTATAATTTCACCCTATCTCTTCAATTTATACGCTGAGCAAATAATCCGAGAAGCTGGACTTTATGATTAAGAACATGGCATCAAGATTGGAGGAAGACTCATTAACAACCTCCGTTATGCAGATGACACAACTCTGCTTGCTGAAAGTGAAGAGGATTTAAAACATTTACTGATGAAGATCAAAGATCATAGTCTTCAATATGGTTTATGACTAAACATCAACAAAACAAAAATCCTTACGACTGGGTCAGCACGCAACTTCACAATAAATGGAGAAAAGATTGAGGTTGTCCAAGGTTTTGCTTTGCTTGGCTCTATAATCAACACCCATGGAAGCAGCAGTCAAGAAATCCAAAGACGCATTGCTCTAGGAAAAGCTGTGTCAAAAGATCTCTTTAGAGTATTGAAAAGCAAAGATGTCACATTGAAGAGGAAGGTGCGTCTGACTCATGCCATGGTATTTTCAGTCGCATCATATGGTTGTGAAAGCTGGACATTGAACAAGGGAGACAGAAAAAGAATTGATGCTTTTGAATTGTGGTGCTGGAGACATCTATTGAATATACCATGGACTGCCAAAAGAACCAACAGATCTGTCCTAGAAGAGGTACAACCAGAGTGCTCCTTGGAAGCAAGAATGGCCAGACTGAGTTTTACATATTTCAGACATGTAGTCAGGAGAGGTCAGTCCCTGGAGAAGGACATCATGTTTGGTAGACTGGCAGGTGAACGCAAAAGAGGAAAACCCTCCACCAGATGGATTGACACAGTGTCTGCAACAATGGGCTTAAACATATAGAAGACCATTTGCCTGGCACAGAATCAGCAAATGTTTCGATCTGCTGTACATAGGGTCACTATGAGTTGGACTTGACTCGATGGCACCTAACAACAACAACAGTATAATTATAGAGTTTGTCAGAAAACCAGAAAGTTTTGTTAACATTTCCTATTTGTCTAAACTTATGGTTTGATTTTTTCATCAACTGAGTCAAACATTGCTGAAGGATATGTAGCCTCTGTTGAAAGTCAACAGGAATTTTCTCTTAAATGGTTACCTGATGCTTTAATGATAATTCTTAATTATGCATGAATCTTTAGCACCAGCTATCCATTGCTTAGAAGTGTCTTCCACTCTTGTGATGGTTGCAAAATCACAGTAAATAATTGCTCCAACCAACCAAGTGTATGAAAATGGCACTAATGGAGAAGTATTGGCACTCAGAGACATTGGAGAAGAGCATTTGGATAAACATAGAGGAATTTGGACACTTTGAATCCCCAAATCCCCCTGTAACTTCATCCTCACTGGAAGCAATAATTCCAATGACTGTAGCTTGAACAGGTACCTAATATGTTGATGTTTATGATTCCCAGGATTTCATACAACTTCTCATTATCTAAATCTACATAATAAAAAGAGATCAGCACATAACTTTGATAGAGCAGTCCTGCTCTTGACGTAAATACCTGTAACCCAAAAGAGGTATAAAAATTTAATTAATTGGTATAAGTAGAGTTATAGGCAGCAAGAGTGGGAGTAAATTTTTGAGTGTCAGCCCAAGAATGACAAAAAACTTATACATGATTGAGCCAAATGTATTGACCTGAATGTATTCACATGAGATTTAGGAATTGATGTCAGAACATCTCGGATTGGCATTATCAATTTGCTGGGTCAGCTAATGGAATACCACAGCCAATGAGGTTGAAATGTTGAAACTTTTCTACCATATTCCCAAATAAATTTGAAAATGAAGAACATATGCCTGTTAAAATAGATCTATATTCTCACAATTTAAAAGTAGAAGTACCATATGATTCAACTGAGGATATATCCCATGGAAATTAAATCATAGACATCTCCACACCTATGTTTATTGCTACACTATTCACAATAGCCAAGAAACTGAAACAACCAAAGTTTCCTTTAGTTAATGAGTGGACAAAGAAAATGTGGTGTCTATACACCATGATATTATTCAGCCAAAAAAAAAAAAAGAACAAAATCTTGCCTTTTACAACAACATGGATAAAAGTGGAGATCATTATGTCAAAAGAAATAAGGCAAGCACAGAAAGACAAGTACTCCTTGATCTTACACACATAGGATATAAAATTGTTTATCTCATAGAAGTTGAGAGTTGAATGGTGTTAACAGAGGACAGGAAGAGTAGCTTGGAGAGAGGAAAGGAGAAATGTTAATCAATGGCCCTTAAATTAGGTGGATAGGAAAAAAAGGTCTGGTGTGCTGGTGCACAATGAAATGACTATAGATAACAACAAGCATATTTCAAAAAGCTGGAAGAAAAGTTTTAAATGTTTTCACCATAAAGATAAATATTTGAGGATATGGGTATGCTTAACTTGACTTGTTGTTGTTGTTGTTGTTAGGTGCCGTCGAGTCAGTATCCAACTCATAGCAACCCTCATAGGGTTTTCAATGGCTGACTGTTTCGGGATTGCCTTGGGAGTGGATTGCCAGGCCCTTCTCCCATTTTTGCAGTGCTGGGAATTGAATTCAGGACTTCAGAGACTGCAGCGCAGCACTCTACCAACTGATTTAAATATTACATAACACATATATGCATGGAAGTATCACATGATACCCCACTAATATATACTTTTTGGGTTGTTTGTCAATTGAAAACTAAATTGAAATTAACATATATAAATAAATAGGGACCATAATGTGCATATTCCTTGTTTGTTGTTAGATGCCATCGAGTCTGTGTCCATCTCATACCAACCCTACGTACAACAGGTATAACACTATTCTCACTGCTTCTCTGCTATTCATAGGGTTTTCAATGGCAGATTGTTTTTTGGAGGAGGAAGGGAGGTACTGGGTGCTTCTCCCAATCTTACAGCACCTGGTGTTCCCAGGCAGTCTCCCATCCAAGTACTAACCAGGCCAGACCCTGCTTAGCCTCCAAGATCTGATGGGATCCAACACCACAGTGGTTAGACTGCAGGTGCATCTTCCTTAGTCACTCATTAATCAAGCACTTTGGCTCTTCCTTCACCAAGGTATTTAGAATTTGTTAGTATAGGGAATCGTAATCCCTAAAAATCTCCATGACGGTTTGCAGATTGTCTTCTGAAGGTAGGATATGCCAATGGGAGATGCTACCAAGGATTGAGTTCTTGTCTCAGTGGGCATAACAGGGCACAAAGAATGATGACTCTTAATTGCCATAGGGAATGCATGCAAAATGCCTGTAGAGGGGTAGAATATTGATCAGTGTTTTGGCTATCAAGAACCAGAAATGATAACAAGTTGATGGCAGTGACCCTAGAAATGAGACACAAGAAAGACCAATGCAAGTGATGCTTAACATATGTAATTGGAACAATTCTAGCTATGACTAACCTGAGTAACCATAGTGGTGGGTTCATGTAGTCTTATCTAAATTTCTTCCCAGAGCTTCTTTGAATGAGAGAACATACAGGTCTATGCAAAATGGCCAATTTTCTGAACATTCTTCCAAATTTCCAAAAACATATTTATTACAGAGACTGTTCACTAGTCCAAGGACAACACCTAGATTTTAGATAAATGAATAACAAAAACTTCCAGAGACAAAGAATTCCAAACTCCTATGTTGTGCACTGGTATTTTAAGAAAAGCTGATGGCACAAATGACACAGTCTCAGACCTGTGGATAAAGCTTTTGAACCAGAAAATGTTCTCTTCACCTTCCAATACCTTCCAGAAATGAAAATCAGTAGCAGTTTCACTTTATGTGGCAAGGGACACTCAACTTTATTGCCTTAAGGCTACATCAACTCTTTAGGAATTTAATCAACTTGATAGCCTACAGATCATCACAGTGGCCCTTCATGCTTTCTAATACTGCATGTAGGTGGACAGGTATATACATTTTCATTGGGCATACACTTACATAGTGAATTACTTGGTCATAGAGTGTGTGTTTTTGCAGTTTCAGAGAATGATACCATATCTTGTAAAGGCATTGATCATTTAAAAATACATTAAGAGTGTGTGGTATTTCCCGTGCTCCATGTTTGTCAATACATGGCATTATTAATATTCTTATTTTGGTCAGTTCTAGTGGTTATATTTCCTTTTTTATTAACTTACATTTTCCTAATTATTATTAACTGGTTATCAATGAATTTAAACAACATCAAATGTTTAGTGGGTATTTGCATAAACTCCTTTGGAGAGCACATGTTAATTTTTCCTGGACATTTTTGTTTGGATTGTATTTTTCTTTGCCTTATTTACAGGAACTGTCCATATTTTTTTCAGAAAAAAAGAACTTTTTAAAACTATATGCATTACAAATATTTTCTTCTCCATTTTGGCTCCATTCTTCACTATTTTAGCTGTACCTTTGAATAAACAGAATTCCTTGACTGCCATATATCCTAGTTTATGAATAGTTTTCTTTGTACTTAGTTTTTGTGCATCATGCTGAAGAAATATTTTCTTAACACCCTGTAATGGAAGTCCTTCTCTATGTTATTTTATAGTAATTTTATTGGTTTTCCTTTTGCATTTAGAATTTTAATACACATGATATTGATTTTCAGGTGTGTGTAGTAGGAATCAAATTTCTTTTTTTCACTTGCCTGTCTAATAATTATTTGATGAATGGTTAATCAATTTCCCACTGCTCTAAAATCTCACTTTGTTATATATCGTTTTGTTATCAGAATAAATTTCTGATACATTTCTTCATCTGCCTACTCTTATACCAACAACTATCTTGACTGAAATAGTTTTGTAAAAAGTCAGTATCTAATTGAGCAAGTGTTCCCAATTTTTCTTTTATTTCAGAATTTCCTGGTTAGTTTTTAATTTTTATACATTTATATAAATTTTAGAAAATGTTTAAAGTTATGAAAAAAAAATAGTTGGGGATTTTTGTTGAGATTACCCTGAGTCTATAGATGAATTTGACAACATATATTGTTAGCAATATTGAATTTTCTAATCCATTAAACATTTCAATTCTATTATTAAGGTGTTTTGTATTTATTCTTGTTTATAGTTTGTTTCTTTGTGGAGGTATTGTGCATTTGTGAATTTACGCCCATATTTTATTTTTAAATTTTTGAAGTCATTATAAATTATCTTTTTAATATTTTAATGCTATTTCCTTTTTCATTCATCTTATTGATTGTTATGTTTACCATTTGTTAATTTTTAGTTATAGTGTTTATAAATGTTCTGTGTTCAATGAAACAGGTTTTAGTTTTGTTAGGGCTCTATACCATGTGTTTTTTTGTTTGTTTGTTTGTTTTTATAATAATTTTTTCTTAAAATATTTGTAAACTCATTTTCCTCTATTTTCTATAGTTGTCATTTGTGGCAGTTTTTACATATTATTAAGATCAGTGATTAGCTCATTAATTTCCAGTCATTCACTTTTCCTGACATAAAATTATTCAATTTTTCTAATCATAGATTGAACTGTACTCTAATTTTGATATGTAACATTTCATTTTCATTCAGTTCAAAATATTTTCTAATTTTGACTTCGACTTAAACATCATTTTAGGAATATCTTGCAAATTTCCAAATATTGGGGGATTTTTACCTTACTTGCATTATGTTTCAATTTTTATATTCTACTGCAAACAGAATATAAGTTAAAGAAAAAAGGACGGTACATAAAGGAAACGTTTGGCTAGTTAGGTGCCAAAAAGATTTTGATGAAATGTGGTGCCTAAAAAATCCAAATTACAAGTTTTTTATTCATATGTATTTATGGGGAAACTAGATAATTAATTATTCCGTAGGATTACTTCTAAACATGCAATGATACCAGTATAATTGGAAAAAATAAAGGTAACCTTAATAGAAATTTGTTTTATTTAAAGGGCTATGAATCCCTGGGAAGATGTAGTGGAGGGAAAAAATGATTTTAATTTTCAGGTTTTTGTATTTATAAACCAAATGATTTACTCATTTGGCAACATGTATTAAGCATCTACTATATGTCATTATGATATTATGTACTAGGCTAATAACCTTGATCAGAGAGCCAAAATGTCATTCTTCAGGGAGCTTAAGCTCTAGAAGTTATTGATGAAGTTATCTGATGAAAAAATGTCAGAGTGTTATTTTGTTTAGAATATTACTATGAAAATATTCTTAGGTTTCTTTAGGGATAAGTGACATACAACAAATTTTCTCAAAAATACTTTTTTTTTGCAGCACTAAGGAGTTGAACCCAGGCCATGTGTAGCCTATTTAAGTGCTCTGCCACTGAGCTGTACCTCCAGTCACTTTTTATTTTTTATTTTGATCCAGTTTCTCACTAAGTTATGCACACTGCCTTTGTGCTTGAACCTGAGATTCTCCTGCCTCTACAAGGGGGCTCAGATTGTGTCCCTTGGCATCTGGCATTGGATAATAAACTCAAATTTTAAAATAATTGTTTTGATGCACAAGGACTTAATGATACATAGAAATTATTACACTTTTATGCAGCATAAAATGTGAACTTTCAAAGTACATTAGTTAAAAGAATCTGAAATTGTTACACTGTCTTTTTTAACAAAGATTTGCATCATTCAGGCAGAAGCTAAAAATTTTGTAAGGCACTTCAAGAATAAATTTATTTCATTTCCAAATACTACCTTCTAAGTGTCGGCACTTAAGAGAAATTGTGTACAAGAGTTTGCTGAATCTATTAGTTTGTCAACTTTTTTCTCTTTTGTTCAACAATGAGAAAATTAATCCTCTATAATAAATATCAATATAGCAATATAAAGATAATATTTGGAAAGTGTGTAGATTACCAAGTTAAGCAAAGAAAAACATATACATCAATAAGAAAGACTCATTTCCTTTCCACCTTGTTCTAACGGAAATTGAAGAAAATATAGTAGAAAGAAATTACCTAAGGGAACAAAAGCCTGCAGCTGTAGCCCTGTGGCATCCGATCTCCTCAGATCTCGGAAGCTAAGCAGGGTCCGGCCTGGTTAGTACCTGGATGGGAGACCGACTGCCAGGGAACACCAGAAGCTGTAGGCTTGGGAGAAGGACCTGACAACCCCCTCCCAAAAATGAATCCGCCATTGAAAACCCTATGAACAGCAGAGAAGCGCTGACAATAGTGTTTCGCCTGTTGTACTCAGGGTCGCTATGAGTCGGATACCGACTTGACGGCACCTAACAACAACAACAAGGGAACAAAACAGAATTCCAGTATGTTTGTCTTCACTATGATGGTTTCCATATTTACAAATCTTCCTACTTATAAAAATATATTTACAACCTTAAATTCAATACTTGTAGTGCTTCCTGATTATTCTAAGATATGCACATGCTGGCGAAAAGATTTGAGTCACCTTTAGAGCATGATCTCAAGTGAGCTCAAATTAGGCAATGCTCTCCCTTCTTGTTTTAGTATTCATGCTATAAACAAGTGTCTTCTTTGCAATCCACTTAATGTCATGTTTTATTTCTTTTCTACATCTTTAGTTCAGTAGCTTTGCTTTTCATTGTGGACTTTGACATTTAAAATGGTGCTCAAAGCATGATTTTCTTAAGCATGAAAATGTTATAATGTGCTTTATAGAAAAAAATATACCTGTCAAATCAATTGTGTTTAGGATTGAGTTAGTGTTGTTAACCATGGGTTCAAGGTTAATAAAATAATAATATATTTTAGATGGTTTTTAAACAAAAAGATGCAAAAAAAACAAAATTATATATTGATTGTTGTTGTTGTTAGGTGCCATCGAGTCGGTATGCGACTCATAGTGACCCTCTGTACAACAGGGGAAACACTATTGTCAGATTGATTTTTGGGAGGGGGTTGCCAGGTCCTTCTCCCAAGCCTACAGCTTCTGGTATTCCCAGGCGGTTTCCCATCCAGGTACTAACCAGGCCCCACCCTGCTTAGCTTCTGAGATCTGACAGGATCGGATGCCACAGGGCTACGGCTGCAGGCTATATATTGATTAGTTAACAAAAAGGTAAACAGAGTCTCTCAGAAACCTAACTTTGCTGTATTTCTCTTTGAAGCAATGGTACAGTGCTTACTAATTCAGTTTTACAGAGACTTTGTAAAATATAACTACTAAGAATAATAAGAATTAGCTGTGCCTTGGTGGAAGACAGGAAGAAGTTTTGCGAACACTTGACAAAATTATACATGACAATATTTAGAAGCACTCGATTTTAGCTTATTTTTTGTTGTTGTTTTTGCTCTAAAGGGAAAGAAATAAAACCAAAAGCAGCTCAGGGATAAAGAAAAATATGAAACAAGGGTTTGTCTCTAGGGAAACTAGAAGAAGAAACTAGAAACCAGTGCATCTAAACCTGTAAATAACTTTGGAAAATTGTCCAAAGTTTTCTGCTTCCACCAACTTCAGTATAATTCTCCAAAAGAGCACTCTGTTCCTGTAAGATTCATCATTAGATTATCCTGAATGGATTAAGAGAGTTAAATTAGAAATATTTTCTAATGCATAAAAATATATTTATATTTTAATGGAGTATTTATTCTTTTATTTTTTTTTTTTTACTGATTTCATAAATAGCTATTCATCCAGTCTATAGATCTAGCCCAAATTCATTCAGTGCTAACATCAAGTACAGACTGCTGCTTGGGATTCTCTCCAAATATCTGTTTAATTGAACAATTAGGAGGAAATGAACTATATATAGTTAGGATTGAGGAATAAGGACAGGTATCCATAGTCATCAAGAGATTTTGCAAATGCTCTACCACTAGGCTATATCCTCAGCCCCTTTTTCATTTTTTGTCATGAGACAAGGTCTCACCAAATTATACAAGCTCTTCCTGGCCTCAAACTCAAGATCCTATTGTTTGTGCATCCCAAATCACTGAGATTACAGGTGAAAGCCACCATACCCAACTAAAGAGACACTATTTTAAAAATCAGGAAACTATTTGTCCCATGAAGTAGTTCATCAAGAGAGTCATTTTAAGGATGTGATCTGTGCAGAGGAAGCATCAGGATTAGAAAATAGTTTTTGTAGCTGGGCACGGTGGCGCTCGGGAGGTGGAGGCAGGAGGATCACAAGTTCGAGACCAGAGGTAGTCTGCATAACTTAGTGAGACCTTGTGTCAAAAAGTAAAAAAAAAAAAAAAAAAAAGGGACTGGGGGTGCAGCTCAGTGGTTCAGTACTTGCGAAGCATGTGCAAGTGTGAGGCCCTGGGTTCAAACCCCAGTACCACAAAAAAGAAAGGAAGAAAGAGAGAGAGAGAGAGAGAGAGAGAGAGAGAGAGAGAGAGAGAAAATAGTCTTTGTGCACAAGAAGAGATAATACAATAAAATATATCTATTCTACATTGAGTTAGACTAACTCTAGTATATAATGCTTTATTGAAACACAACCATCCTTATTCATTTATGTATTTTTGCAATAGAGACTATCTGGCACACCAAACCAAATATATTTGTTATTTGGACCTTTACAGGAAAGTTTGCTAAATCAGGAGCAGTGGTGCATATCTGTAATCCCAGTGACTAGAGAGGCGGAAGCAAAAGGATGCCAAATTCAAGGATAGAGGCAGCCTGAGAAACTTAATGAGACTTTGTTGCAAGATTAAAATGTAACAAAAGGGTTGAGGTCCGGATGCAATTCAGTGTTCCAGTGCATGCAAAGTATGCTTGAGGCCCTGTGTTCAGCACCTCAGTACCACACACACACACACACACACACACACACACACACACAAACACACACACAAAAAATTTGCTAACTCCTATTCTCCACTAATATTTCTTTTCAGAGTGAATAAGGTTCCATATAGTCTGCTTTGTTTATCTTTGTAGATGTTTTCAATATTTTCTTAATATTGAGTAAAACTCATAATGTGAAGTATCAAATTTGATTTCCATTGAATGGTTTCCTTAGTTTTTTACTAAATAGGTATAACTGTACATTCTGTGTTTGCTTTATATATCTATCCCATAATGAGCTGTATTGTTTTATTAAACCAAATATTTCTGATATTAACCTAACAAAATTACATTGAGGAAACAGTACTGTGTAATGTAAATAATGGGTAATATGATTGTATGATTTGAGGCCTTTTGTTTTTCTATTTCCACTTGTCTAAGACAATCTAAGAACTCATACTGAAAAGTTCAAAATAATAATGGAAATGTTTATCTCTGGCCTAAACTTGTTGTCTACCTTGTAATCAGTTTTGCTA